>CALNXI010001982.1:3269-67607 GCA_942486025.1 Porites evermanni
TTTTTTAAGATGATATAAAGTTAGCTTTGATAAGTGTTCGCTTTGATTCTCGATAAATTTCACGATGGAAGGTTCACTCAAGGTAGATAGCTTTGATAAGTGATTAACTCTTAAGTGATCGCTCGTAAATTTGTCTCTCCAAATATTCACTCTTAAACTTTCGCTCATAAACTAATGCATCGTAAAGGTTGGGGAACGAAAAAGCTATAATCTTTCTCTTGACTGTCCTCCATGCCTCGTGCTTTTCAAAATGGCGGATAAGATTTCAGTGAGCCAGCGATATATCTCAGTCAGCGATATATCCCTAACAATGTAACGTTGAAAAAAAGACAGAAACAGACTGCATTTTAAGACCGGTGCCAGCCTTCGGCTGGGCCCCGGTAATTAAGATTCCATAGACGTTTTGGGGAGAGTTAGTTGTTATCTGGTTAAAAGACGTTCTCAATAAAGGTTAATAATCAGCTGAAAAATTGCTGTTTCACTTTCCAAAGATTCCTTGAAGGTCTGGAAAACAGTCTTTTCCGGGAAAATACTTGTGTTCACGTGATCTTAATATCTTCTCTTCTTTCGTGGAGCCCCACCTCGTCTAAAGGTGAAGATTTTTGTGAAGTAAATTAATATCGATTGTATCGCACTGTCTGTGCGTCGCCCAACTAGACAATCTTATAGAGCATTCGCCGTGAAAAAAAGTGCAATCGTGATCGAGGTAAGAAATACGTGTCTATGCATTCATTCATAATTTAGCTCTCTCAAACAAAATACATGCATGTACGTCCATTTGTAAACAAAAATTGTTATGGCATAGGAGTCTAGATTAGTCATATTCTAATTGGTATGCAGTACTACTCGATACATGGCAAATTCGATGTACGACTGGCATGCTACCAGACGAATTAAATTCCTAGAAGGCAAGAAAACGTATCTATATAGAAATGTAGCTTAACATTCTACACTTAGTGTTTATCTAAAGAATACTATGTGCATTTCTAATGTTGTCGTACTAAAGTAAACATATCAGGGGAGAAGGACACCTCTTGGAACCAGTTTTGGCTTTCTTTTGCTTATCATACCACCATTATTGGTTTCTTTAATTGTTCAAAGGGTATACAGAGATACTCCGCATTTCGCAAACAAAGGCACAGAATGTTTTCTGTTGACGGAATGAAAACGAATCTCACCTTAGCCTAGACAAGAAAGAGCTTATTGAGCATTATAAGCGAACACTGTTTCTCCAAGTTTAATGGCAACAGAAAAGTACAGTCTTTATGAATAATTGCCCTAACACAATTTCACTTCGCTTCCTTTATTTTATTTACGTACATTGAAGCAGTTACACATTTTACTTGTGGAAAAGAAAGAGATTCGTCCATTCACTGAGTCGACTACCAGGATTTCCGTTATTTAGAACTGCTAGCCTTGGTAACAGACATTAAACTGCAACAATTAATTGCTGTCTCCAAACGAAAACGAAGATTTGGGGTCACTGGTAAATAATGTGAAACTACACTGATTTTTTGCTGTATAGTTAAAATAGCAGCCCAGAAGCTAGAGGTACACTTCTAAGATTAAGGTGATGGACTCCAGCACTATAATACATGTTCAGATTTCTTTGAGAACAATGATTAATTGCTATCGGATTTCTGAGAATTCATACGGCGTTAACTCGATTACCAATAGCATTTACACTTTTGGAAGCGATCAATAAGCATACCGGTGAACAAAGAAACTGGACAAAGTGAAGACGGCGTTCAAAGTTTAGCGCCGGGGTTCTCTACAAATACGTACGTGTGAAAGGAAGAAATCTACAGTGTAGCAGAAGTCTCCATTCTGCGTGCAAGGTCCCCTCTGAATTTTGTAAGCGAACAAACATTTTATTGATTTGTATTTATTTTCTCTCTGTGCATTATCTCTCTTTGCCTTATAACTACACGAATAGGGAAGCATCATTTGAGAGTATCATATCTTCTACAAATTCTTGAAATTATAAAACGAAACCGAAAGTCTTGTTGCATCATTTGTTATGTCTCTTTTGAGCTCTCCCGGCTTTCCGCCAAGTGGATCGTAAATTTCCTAGAATACGAAAACTCAATGAGATCTTGTTTCGTTTTTTGCTAGCAGTAGCCATCACTATAACTTAAATAAATCGAATCATAAGGACTTACCCGCACAAGACAAAAATTAATGTCGATGTGAACAAACATCGATGAAATGCGGTTTTAATTTGTGAGGGCACTCTTTATGTCATTCCTCAGTAGCAGGATTCCGAGAAGACTGAAGAAGGATTCAGTGGAACAGGTCAATTAACAAGTTTCCTTGAGACGTTGTTATAGTTGTTTTTGTTTGTTCTTTTTTTTTTTTTGGTCTGCTTTTTGTATTCTTTACATAGTAATCCATACCCCTGATATACTTTGCCAAAAGACGAAATAATCTTCGAAAAGAAAACATGTTGATCAACGCTTGATTGGAAAACACCTGGCCCTCGCTCTATCCGCAGGCAACGGAGACAATCGTCGAGAGGAAGGCTATATGCATGTTCTAGCTTCATTAATGAACATTGGAGTTGTATTTTTTTTTCTCCTTCTTACAAGAAGATAATTAGAAATATTGTGTTGATATAAAAGCATATAATCGTGATTCAAAATAGGTATCGGACTTTACTCGGCTAAATTCCTTTCTCTGACCCGGCGGCTCTTTTTGCCGCTGATGACGGATGTAGGCATTGCCTTACACTGGGATGTCGCTCATTACGTGCTCTATGCTTGACCTGGTCAAAGAAAGCTACCTCATAATCTTGAAAATAAGCCCTGGGGATTATATTTTTCAAAGGCCCTTTTTGAGGGGCTTATTTTTGGAGGGGTTTATATACCGAGGGAAGTTTCCGTTACAACAGCAACAAAAAATACAAAAGTTGAATAGTTTGTCCCTCAAATAGCTGGAAAGCTAGTCGTGGCGGGGCAAGACCAGTACATCAATAACACAATTATCTAGTAAAAACAAAAACCTTAAACTATTAGAAAGCCTTGCAGATTGCAACTGAAAATAAATAAAACACAGAAGTTTTAACACATTGCTTACTGACGTACAATGATAACACAGAAAAAGAAAAACAGACATTAAAACCTTTAGCAAGTGTATCTATGTACCTACTTTTTGAATAATCATGTATGGGATTTGAATATAGTCGTCTTCCTTTTCAAGGATATCAAATAGCAATTTGCGGAGAATCTTTTGCGTGGTATCTTATTCCACAGCTTTACTCCAAGCCGAGAGAAAGAATTGTTTTGTATTTGTAGTCTAGAACTTTTAAGATAGAAATGACTTCCAGACTTAGACGATCGTGTATTGTGTGAGTGAATATTAGAGGTTTTCTGAAAGAATGTTGCTGGGGCTTTATCATTATTGATATCGTGCATTAAGGTTGATACAGACTCATAATAAAGAAAAGTAATTGGAAGCACGTTCGCTTCGAGAAATAGTCAGTCTGCGAAGTACACAAACGAAGAGGTTTTTTCTAAAGAATTAGAATTTTATTAAGATGCGTCCAGCATGCCTGACCCCAGGCAGCAAGACCATAGGTTAAATAAAGATGAATTAGTGACTTATAGATATTCAGTAGTATTGGTCGAGGTACAGAGTGGCGTAGCTTTGCAATTAGCTCAACATTTTTACTAATTTTTGTAGCAATAATAGAATCAATGTGGTATTTCCAAGAGAGATTCTGATCAATAAGAACGCCCAGGTATTTTATGTAGTCTATGTAAATTTTAGACTCGAGATGAACATAGAGAATACTTCATGGAAAGTGCTGGCGTACGGTATTTACGCACAAGTTGTGACGTATCAGAAATCGAACGAGTGAGCGCAGCGAACGAGTAAGATTTCTGATACAAAAACAACGAGTGCGTAAATACCGTATAAAGCACTTTCCATGTGGTATTGTGTTTATTATATACATACTGAGACATTCATCATTTTGGCTGCCTTTTTATTTTAAATCTTTCAAAAATGCTAAAATCTGCCGCTGCACACTTACCGCAAAATGACAACGAAAACGAAGTATCAGCTTTTTAGTAAAAAGTGTTTGTTAAAAACATAAATGACGGTAAGGATATGAGGTAATCCAAGAACTATAAGTAATCTTAACTGTTTGTTCTCAATGCACAATTGAAAATGAGTGAATTTAAGTAAAATGGCCGGTTTCAATATAGGCTTAAGCTTAAATGAAAGGCAAAGTAGCTCCGACAAAAAGCACAACAAAAGCTTACGTCTCGTTCTGTTTATCCCTTTCCGCTGTTGTTTCGCCGGCTCTCTACCGTTTTCTTTATCGACAGTGAAACAAACGAAACTATTTCACTCCATTTCCGAAACGTTTTTCACTTTTTTAGCAAGAAAAACTCTTTGAGTAAAACTTTTCTCGTTGAATGTGTGCGAAGCGGCGCTGCAAGCTGCAATAAAAAGCCGGGAATTTTGGCGTGAAACTCACACACTTCTGTGGCTTCTGATTGGACGTATCATTTTTTCTCACACGTGAAAAAACATCGTTCGCGATTCTGATTGGGCGTATCATTTTTTTCACGTGTGAAAACCATCGTTCGCTCCTCTGATTGGCTAGAACTAATTTGCGTACGAAAATTTACGACATAGCTTTTTGGTGAGTATTTCTCAGTATGTATATAATAAATATTTATTCTCTTCATTAACAAACATGCGAAGTTTTCGTTGGTAAGCAAGTCGCTTTTGGTAATGATGGAAAATTACAAAGTTGGTTTTATTACAAAATCGGCTTGGCTTATACTTGGAGGGAAATAATCTCAAAATCGATTGGGCTAGCTTATAGTTGGAAAGGAATTTATGTCAGTGTTTTGCACGAAGTTTTCATTAAAACACGCCGTGAGAACGCAGATCTTCCCTATGCTAAAAGATGAAACAGTTCATTCTATTGTCGAAAAGATAACAATGAGGTGAAAAGCGAGGATCACCTGAAGGAGTTTGGTGCAGTCAGGGACACCCAAAATAACTAAAATGCTAAACTACAATAGTTGGGTGACCGGCGTAATTACGATAATTAAAATTGTGAAAATCAGGAAAGAAGCTCAGCAAATACATTGGTAGTCATAAATGCCATAAACAAGGTACAAAAGTAAATATACAGAACAAAACAAAACAAACTAAATAAAAAAATCAAAATGTCAGTATAATAGGATAAAGAACACTCGTCCGACGAAAACAGGAACTTTGAGAATTTCGCACTCAAGTTCATCTCATAGTCTCATTGGCGAGAGGGCAAAAAGGCGGCGAAGCTTCGAGATCCCAAAGCTTCACCGGGAGCTTCAAATACAAACATGAGAGAAATAGAGTACTAAGGCAAGTTACTTACTGGCACAAGGCTTGGTGAGTTGGCCCAGAGTTTTTGCTTTCGTTTGTATCAGTATCATTAAATTTGTGCGTGATCGAGTGTTATGCTTCTCCTAACTTCTGTGTCTCCGCCAATTCAACAAGCACGATTGACAACAATAGCATTAGCGAGTTTCGATAAACTTTGAAAGTTCACAGCTAGCTTTAACAAGCATACCTTTTTATGTAAACAACCTGTATGTTAATAAAAGAAACACTGTAAAGTGAGGGGATAAAGTAAAGTATATAAAGTATATGCAGGGTTTTAACTATTCTAAGGTCAATTTTTGAGCTTCGAGATGAATCGCTTGAAAAAAGTGAGTTCGTTATTGTCGCCAACGACAATAATTTTTGGATTTTCCAGTTAGGTCAAATTAATCGCACTATATTTTGGAGAGCAGAGGGATTGGGGAAGGGGTGCGTGAAAATAACGCTTATTGTTTCCTGCTTAGAATGGCTCACTTGCTTTTTTTTTTATTCACAATGGTGAAATTTGAAAAGGTAAATGTACAGCCCCGACTTAAAAATAGTACTCATTTTTCTTGTTACGAAAGTCTTCCAAAAGGGTACAATGTTCAAATGAGTAACTGTTTAAGTCTCACATGAGATGCTACGTCACGCAGTGGTCAGCGACAAGCTTGGTGGCCTAAGTGTGCAGCCAACCCCTTCTCCCAGAAAAATTGGCAGCCCATTGAAATTCGCCTTTTGGCGATTCTTGTTTCTGTAGTCGATGGAAAATAACCTGTGGGTATTCTTTAAACTTTTCGAGGTCGCAAATTACAAACGAACTAATTCCTTTTTTAGAGGTTGAAGAAAGATAAAAATTAAAAGAAATGAATCTTGAAACGTATAAATATTTTCATCTTGTGGCACAATGTGTTTTCGTGTCAACCATAAATTATAGCTAATCGTCTATTGATCATCTCTATCAGTTTCGGTTGAATAAGGCCCGTTTATCTTGATGGGTATTATAGTGGGTTGTTTTCTCTTAAAAGCTGTTCGCTGCCTGTTCTGGTTAACTTTTCGTTTTCATGCAGTACAATAATTCTGTATAGTCTAGGTTGTTGTTACTACCGCTGCGCACGTATTCCTTGCCTGCAATGTAACCACGTGTTTTGAAACCAGAGATTCCTTGTAAGTTTGTCATTTTGGAAGCGTCTGCTTATAATTGTGGAACTTAAAACAGTCGGTAACTTTTCTTGCATTTCGGACATTTCTTTTTGAACCTTTGAACATTGAACTCATATTGAGCATACATTTTGCTTTTAGAAAACTCTTGCACAGGATATACGGTATCGAATCTTGAATTTCATTGTAAATTGGACTTGACACAGTTGATTTGCATCTGGATCTATAGAAACGTGAAATGTTTGTTCTTTATGGAATAAAGACACAGTTTTTACACACGGAGTTCGAGTGATCTATAAATTTGTGTTGCTTATAATAAAATAACTAACCTAGTACGCCGGCTCTGATTGGCTGGGAGGTGTTTTCCCTCCTCCACACATGTCCAATGTACACAAACGGATACGATTCGTCAAACCGATGGTCCATTGGTACCAATGGTACGATTGGTACCAATACAAAATCATGTAATTCCAATGGTTCTATTGGTGAATATGCATCTCATAAAGGGGACTTAATTTATTTTCCCATGTGACCTGGCTGGGTACAGGGCAATTCCGATGGTCCATTGGTACCAATGGTACGATTGGTACCAATAGAAAATGATGTCATTCCAATGGTTCTATTGGTGAATAAAGCGAGGTCGAAATACAAACATGCCATGTGTATTCTTCGTTTTATAAGCCATCTATGCAAAACAAGTTCGCTTTTACACCAAGTAAAAACGCGCTAATAGTTATTTTGAATATTCCTCGTTCTATAAGCTAACCACGCAAAACAATTTTGCTCTCACACAAAGTAGAAACGAGCTAATAGTTATTATGAATATTCCTTGTTCTGTAAGCTAACCACGCAAAACAATTTCGCTCTCACTCAAAGTAGAAACGCGCTAATGGTTATTATGAATATTCCTCGTTCTATAAGCCATCTATGCAAAACAATTTCGCTCTCACACAAGGTAGAAGCGCCCTAATAGTTATTATGAATATTCCTCGTTCTGTAAGCTAACCACGCAAAACAATTTCCCTCTCACTCAAAGTAGAAACGCGCTTATAGTTATTATGAATATTCCTCGTTCTATAAGCTATCTATGCAAAACAATCTCGCTCTCACACAAGGTAGAAACGCGCTAATAGTTATTATGAATATTTCTCGTTCTGTAAGCTAACCACGCAAGACAATTTCGCTCTCACTCAAAGTAGAAACGGGCTAATAGTTATTATGAATATTCCTCGTTCTATACGCCATCTATGCAAAACAATTTCGCTCTCACACGAGGTAGAAACGCAGTCTATTTGTGAGTATTGGACAACCCTCGTTTTTCCAAGAGAGTATGTAAGGACATTTGTGACGTCACGATGTTCTGCACTCGCTAGATTTGTGCTTAAAACTCGACAAGTTTTCTTTATTACCGTCGGATAATACCGAACATCCCTCTGGACTTCGAACGAGGTGCCAGGTTTTTTTGGGCTTCCATCGTCTTAACTTGTTCGACATCGAATGATTGATGACGAAAGTTAAACGGGCTATTATTTCTGGTAATAGAAAGTAGCCCTCACTTAGCCTGTGTCACAGTCGTAATCTAACCCCGTTTAGCAAAGTCTGGGAAGCTGTGCCGATATCCTTGTTCTGGTCCCCCAAGGGAATAACTGGAAATGCGTTTCGAATTTCCCTTCAAGTTGATTGGCAGATTAACAATGCGTTTTTTAAAAGGCCAATCAGAGGCCAGTTGAGGTCCCAGAACAAGGGTTTCGGCGCTGTTTCGCAGATTGACTTAACCAGAAGTTTAGTTCCGTCTGTGGCCCAGGCTACTCGCTCTCGGATGAGAGGATTGATTAAGATCGATTTTCCACAGATCACACCACTGACGAATGTGGTCATGGTCACCTTTTTTTGATTGCCCGGAAGCACTTGGTGTCACCGGCAAAGAAAGCAACAGATGTTGGGATAAAGCATTGGCTTATTAGAAAGTCTCCTCGAGCAACTTGCGCCCTCCAATCTTCCCGCTCTCGTCCACAACTCCATATACACACGCTAAGTACGAACCCCTTTTTTACAAGATAGTTTAACAAAAACATTTGTTTTTGATAAACTGCAAAATTCTCTCAACGTGCGGCACAGAAGAAAAAACGCTTCTATTGGTTGGTTTCAAACCCGCCACAATGCAATCGTCTAGTTTGACAGAAAATGCTTCCTCTCAATCTGTTAACGATAAATGGGACCTAATTCAGCAGAACTAAAGGCATACATGTAAAGTTAAGATACTTAATTGTTCGTAAGAATGCGTGTAGTATGGTTTGAGTCATTTACACGATTTGTATGTTTTTGCTTAGCGAAATCCAGAAAACTTGTTGTTCAGCGAGGACGACTGTCATCTTGGGTTATATTCTTTTGCGAACAATGGAGGAAGTCTTACATGTACTGGACATAAAGGCTTCTTAAAATTACATAATTTTTCACCATAACCGAATAATTAACTTGTTGTTTTCAAAAGGATGAACTAACAAACGAAAAAAATGGAGGACACTCAATAATCTTCGATACCAATTTGAGGTTGAATGTCAGTCTTTGCGCCAGACTTTTTTATCACTAATTTTCACTTTTGCTGTTAGTTTGAGTGGCTAGTGGTAAAAGAATTTGTTTTAATTGTACTATTTTTCTATAATTTTAACTTTTGGTAGACAGCTTTATTGAAAATAGGTGTTAATTTTTTTAAAAAATTCTGTGCTAAATAAGGTATCTATCTATTTGTGTATCTGTACATTCATTCACGTCCTTATTCCAATGTTCTAAAGCCTTAACTTGTTTCAGTCTCAGTTTTCTCTATTAATAAAACAATTAAGCTATTACTCCAACTGATTAAAACCAACATTTCATTTTCAATGAAGATTCCCAATATGGCAAAGATGAGCCCTGACGATGAAGTAATTAACGGACTTGGTGCTAAAGCTATTGATATCACAAAAGAATGGGTGAAGAACCTCCGTAAGAGAGTTTCGTCCCTCCAGGAACTTACGAGGCTGAGCTTGCAAGAGCTGGAAGACTGCTGCAGTGGAGCCGATGAAAGAGAAATGAAGAAGGTTTATCAACTTGTAGAGGAAGCAGAATCAACCAAGAATCTACTCGCTGCCATACCAAATGACGACGAACTTATTCAACAAGCCATGGAAACAAAAGCGGCAGACTTGAAAACGCTGAAGAAAGCCAAAGAGTTAATGGACGAAGCAAAAGCTATTGCTAAAGATCAATCAGAGTCAGCAAAGAAAACCTTAAACGAAACATTGGCTTTGATCATGAGCACTCTAGAGCTTCCTATGGATTGGCAAAGGGAGGATGAAGTAAAGCCAGCGGTATTGTTTCAGTATCTGGATAAAATTATTAAGCAGTGTAGCGATGTTTTAGAGTCTGCTGACTCATACAAAAATGAAGTGGAAATCGTCACTAGGGCCAGCGCTGGGAGAGCCCTTTGTGGAATTTATTACTCCAAATACGAGCCTCCAAAGCCAGCTGGAATTCCTTTGCTGCTAGTTCCAATGACTATGACGTTAAACAATCCTAACAGTGCTCAAGAAGTAAATTACATGAAATTCTCTGCAAAGGGCATAGCTACAGACTACGTACAAACAGTAGAGTCAACAAGCACCAACATTGGTTTTGGTGTGGCTGGTTTCGAGGAGTTTTTCATTGGGGAAGTGAAAAATGAAAACAGCCATGAGTACGACAGTCACGTCTCTCAGTCTGCAAAAACCTCCAGCACCAGTGCATCTGCCCTACAGTACACTCGCATAGCCAAAAAAGTTTTCCGAATCGAGCCACACCAGTTACGCCTTTCCTTGACTGCTGAGAAAAAGGCCAAGTCGATTGTCCAGGATAGAAACCCCAGAGCACTGGAGCGTGAAAAGTCTGCTCGCACCTTTATGGAACGGTACGGAAGCCATTTCCCAGCTGGGGTGCAGACTTTGGGCGGCGTGTTTTTTAATATTGCTGATGCGGAAAGTAAAAGCACCAAAGATGTATTCAAGCTGACAGAGGCTGCCGTTGCATTTCTTGGCGGAGCACTGAGGATTGGATTCAGTGGTACTGAAAAGCACACAAACAGTGAAGAAAACAGTGAAGAGATAAATACAGCCATCCAGAATGAGAGGTTTTCCCATTCTGTAAGGTCTATAGGACCCCTAGCAACAAATCCGGCTACGTTCCAAAAGTTGCTTTCTTACAGCTCCACTTGGGCTTTGATTGACCGTGGCCCTAGCACAAGTTATATACCTATTTGGGAGTTAATTGAAGATCTTGGAAGTGAATTCAGGGAAGCAGCTACAGCCCTCAAGGAAACGTGGCATAAAGACGAAGTTGTAAGGCAGGAAAAGTGGGAAGCGAAAAAAAAACGAGATGAAATTGAACAAAGAAATAAAGAAAGAATACGGGCAGAAGCAAGAAAAGATTTGGAGTGTATCCGGGACAAGCATCTTGCTGAAAAGGTGAGAACAAGTTGAACTGGAAAGCACCAGTGTACAATTAGAAAAGATAACCTTGAATGTTGTATACTTATAAGGTGTACAATGCAATACTATCTAACCCTAATATAACGTTACAGCACACCTGTTTCAAACAAACCGGTAACCAGTCTACAGCGACTGCTTACGAATGTCAATGATAAAGACAGACCGAAAGACAGACAGAGGGCAGTGTGTAAAATCAAATGCTGCGATTCCCAGGCCACTAACATTGGTAAGACCGACAGAAACCTTAACAGGCGACTGGCCGAAGCTAGACGAGCGAACAAGTAATGTTGATGCCAACAATCACGTTTCTGAACACCATTTACAGGCAAACGATCACATCGACTGGGACTCAGTGAAATGCATTACCTTTTCTACAGACTACTACCAACGCCTCACTTTAGCAAGCTGGTTTACTGACTTAGAACAAACGCCCCTGAATTGAATTCGGCAGTTAGCGGAACCGTACAAACGACTTATTGACGGACTTCAACAAAACTCACAACAATAGAGGGACTGAAAAAAAAACAACGATTTGACCAACAACAAAGAGAGTGTTATGATATTGACAAAAGACGAATCAAAACTCACCACTCACATTTAGAGTCTTCATCATGCCAATAACACCATGGCTTAACTGACAGACGACCAATAGCAAAGCGAATTAATTGACCATTCAGGTCAATACTGAGGGTTTTATACCACTGACCTGATGCAGCTCGCTTTGACCTTGAAGATGATTACCGCACAGTTTGTCGAAATGTCAGTCACTTTTAAAAACAGTCCTATTCAGGACTATACACTCACCCAGACGATCATATTCCACTTACTTATGACATGAGGTTCAAACCATTCACCGAGTTTGTTTTTATCATCTATAAGCTGGGTTTGTTGTAGAAGAAGAAACATTAATTTGTGCGTTGTCGGAATGTTGACATCGTCACACTTCTTTAGAGATTGCTGTCTTATATTGCTAAAGCTGGTGGTGATGTAAACGTGTGATGAAGAAATGGGGGATTTTTGTTCGAGATTCTTTAAGTTGAAGACCAACCTTTACGGCAGCCTTACGCACTTTTACGCGATAGTGTAAAGGTGCGCAAAGGTTTGCCTCTGAACTTAACGAAACTTTAAGGAATCAGGTAAAGTTTGGTAAATTTCACTTTTCGTGCTGTGTACAAGAAACAGTTTGAAGTGGAGCTCTTGCGCGCGCGAAGCGGAGCACCAATGGTAAGAAAATATGGTAGTCTATGCTTCCAAGAAATTTTGGTTCTGAGAAAATCGTCCGTACGTCCACCCCATTATGTTAGCGGATGCGAAATGGCACACTTTAATACTATCTGTGTAAAACTTGGTAATGGGCATCCATTTTGTGATCAATTGACAGCTATTAAAAAAGGGTTTCCACTGACCAGTGTCACATGACAGCATCGCGGGCTCAGGTATAAAACTCATGCAAGTGAGTGAGTAACGCGACATTTTCCTTACATTAACCGTTTGGTAAAATTTCCGCTTAACGAGAGAAAGCGCACTGTTCAACCACGTTTTCCGTGTGCTTGAAAACGTGAAGCATACTATGCGTGAAGTAAACAGCATATTTTCCTGGTGTTAAGGGATTGTGAACGCCGAGTTCTCCTTGCGAATTCCATAATAAGAAAACGGATCCTGAACGTGGCATTTTCAGTACATTAACCGTATGATAAAATTACCAGAAAATAGAAGATTTTTTGTCTTGTAGGTTTTATCTGGTTTATTTTATTAGTCTCTATTCCATACGTCTCTCACAAAAGCAGACCCGGCCGTCTCTAAAAAGCAATTAAACCGGCCACTATCCTGTTTGGGGCGATATTATGTTTCTTGTAGACCCTCAATAGACTGCAAAACAGTCGGTTTTTTTCTCAAAATCAGTAAAGAAATCGGTAAAGCGTGGCGTAAGAGTCTTACGCGCGCGAAGCGTGTGAGGTGAGAGAAAAAAACCTGTAGTATTTTTAGCGTCTCTCCCCAGTCTCGCTCTCTGTTTTCAGCCTCATTCCAGACCTTTTGTTTGACTGCTCGCGCGTACTTGAATACGCAAAAATACGGACTGTTTTGCAGTCTACCCTCAATGGCACTCTTAGGGTAAAGTAGGCTTCATATGCATCACCCTAATAACATCTCTAGGGGCGGTGAAACTGATATTTATGAAGTTTGGATGTGTACATTTAAGAAATATTGTAAACGATAATACTTATTTGCATGTATAAATGCGATGAATAACAATAATTGTTGTGTATACATCAGGGAAGCCGAAGGACCGATTGCTTTAAAATGCGCCAGAAGCGTCTCAACTGGTTTTCTCTTTAGTAACCTTTTTAGTTAATGCTAAGCAAGTAGAAGGCTAGTTTTCTCAAATATTGATAAGACACGGGTTCACTAATTGTTTTGCTCCTGTTTACAGGGACCTGGTATTATATCGGGAGGTTACTGTCCAAAAAATGGTAAACTCATCTTTGCTCAAGATTGGATGAAACGAGCTGATGCTTATGAAAAAGGAATTGAGATAATCATGCAGGACCCGCATCACAACATCTGTAAAATAACTTACTGGGTACTTCAAGATTATTCATTACAATGCTGGAGAGTCTCGGATGATAAGCCCGCCGATTTTGAAAAAAAATTAGGAAGTTATCGTTTGTTCTTCAGTGAGTTGCTTTTTAAATGGAAGGACTTTATTCCTAATCGAGGCCTGCATTAAGACCTTTAGTCTCTGTTACTAGAGAAGTGCACGTGGTTCGGGTGGCTAAGTGAATTAGGGAGACGTAAGGCGATTTCACCGTATTTCGACAAACTCCATAATCAGTAATAAAAGCATGCACTGTAACAATGACCTAGACATACCAAGGAGCAAGCAAGGCTGTTGAAAAAAAATGACTAAAAATTTGCCCAAATGGGCCTGTGCTAAAGCCGCGGCTACTTGATAGTGTAATGTTGACGAACTAGGTTAAGTGATCAACCTTTTTTCGCTTTTTAGTTAAGGGTGAGCTGGTAATTTACTAGAATGTTTTATAAGCTAAATACGTAAGTACAAAAAAAACGTAAAGTCCGTAGAATTGCTGTACAGCCATCGTTTTTGTTAAGAATATCACCGCGTACAAACCCAATTATTTAGAATAAAGGCAATCTTTGTATCCTCTTAATTTTGTGAAGCTCCTTTTTTATCGCGCTCGTTTGTTGTATTTGCCTTATTTCAATCTAATTACTACATGTATAAGAATGTCAGCTACTCATTTAAAGAGTTAATCAGTTACTGAGAGATTCACAAATATTGAGCAAAGTGGCTGCATAATGGCTATTGTTCTCGGGACATTTTACTTCCAGTCGAACTCGAAACATAGATCTGTGATATTACCGGTGAAGAGTGAGGTGAATCACTTTCAGTGGGTTGAAGCCTGCGCGGTCTTTCCTTTGTAATGAATACCGAAACAAAGGCCATACGAGCTATTGCTTCTTTTGTTCGGTACCAATGTAATGGCTTATGCAGTGCGTGCTTTACCCTAGCAAGCGTAACCACACAAACGAAGAAGTCGGTAAGGCCAGTTATTTTTTTCCTTTAACTTTTCAAAAAATAACTTGCTTAAATCGATTTAAATCTTACGATGCTTTTACAACTGGGGTCGAATAGAGTCTGAAAACTGCCTTGTCTTTTACCGAAAAGTTTGGCATGCGCGAGCTGTTAAAGCATACTTATATAGTCACTGTTAAGCCCAAAACGCAAAGCACAGTCCAGACCTCTAGTACTTTTTTCCCCTTTTTTTGTTTTTTTTTTCTTTTACTCTTTTCAAACAGTTACCATTCGTTACAGTTAAGTTACAGTTACAATTCGTTACAGTTAAGACTAAGTATCTCAATTTTAACAAAGGGAAAAAAAAAAGAAAAAAAAAGGAAAAAAGAATGTCCATGGAGGGTATAAATTACACTTGTGAGCCCAAAACTCAAAATACATTCTATCACTATTATACTTTTTTCCTCTTTTTTTTTTTTTTTTTTCTTTTACTCTTTTCAAACTGTTACCATTCGTTACAGTTAAGTTAAAGTTACAATTCATTACAGTTAAGACTAAGAATCTCAATTTTAACAAAGGGAAAAAAAAAAGAAAAAAAAAGGAAAAAAGAATGTCCATGGAGGGTATATCTACGCTGAGTGAGAGACTTTTCTAGCGGGGTTTCCGGTCTCTGTCAAGTCGTTTGGCTCGGTTCCCGAGATGTCGGTTTTTCCAACCGAGATCTCGGTAGGCGGGCTGGAAATTTTGCCATATGAACACTTCATACCAGTTACCGGGATGAATTCTGGCGGTCCGGATGGCATCGTCTCGCATTGCCTGCTGTATTTTTCACATCATAAGCGTCCCATTAACTGCAGTGATACAGCTTTAAGAGTTACCGATGCTAAGATAGGCCTGAAAGTTAATTTTTTTGTGTTTCGCTATGTTTGCCTTGTTTCCCGAATTTGGTGCCAGATCTTGTCCCCAGGATCTTTGACCTTTTCTCATCTCGGAAACCGGGCTGAAATTTCTCATATGAACCCAAGGCAAAACCGAGCCAGCCCGGTCAACCGGGTTCATATGAAGAGGCCCTAAGTGTACGTTTGAAGCATAGGAAGGGTATTTCGTAGTTTCTAACTATATATATGTATATCTCTGTCTGGATTTGTTAAAAAGTGGCTAAAGAAATTTCAAGTGAATTTTAACTATTATTGACATCTAAGTGGGATGGGGAGCAGTTAAAAGTCACCAGCTGAAGCTAAACAATGACAGCATTATTGCTGGCAATAGAAGGTGAAGTTCTCTCGCACAAATAACAGGATTTTGCAATGAATTAAACAACATTTGAAACTTCCAGAAATTGTAATCTTTTAGTCAGTCAAACCGTGAGGCCCACAGCTCAGTGTCGGCCAAAAACAGATTAAGAATTCACAATCTTTGAGCACAGAATAGGCTTTCTAAGATAAAATCACCTAAACTAAACACTCACGAAGCGTTTTTATGCTTGGCACAAAGTATTCTGGTAACACGAGCTCAACTGCACGTACCTGAGATTTGTCTGTCCACACTTTCGGTAAATCTCACTATAAATGAGTTTCGCGGCAATCACAACACTTCCGAAAACCACTCATAATACTTCCACGCTTAACACGGGCGAAATATTGTCAAATTACTCCGTAAAACTCTCGCTTTCTCCACATAAATCGTCACATGGAACTTTTCTCGACTCACTGACAGTCGATTTATTCAAGATCCCGGATGTAAACCAGCGGTTGAAAAGGAGACATACAACCCCCGCCTTCCATACAATTTTTTACTAAGTCTTTGGCCTGGTCAGAAATCAGCATGAATTTTCATCTTGCCCAACAGATTTCAACCCTAGAACTTACTTTGTGAGGCCAAAGACTTGTTACTGCCAACAACAAAGCTCGCAATATCCAATCTAAAAGTGAAAAGGGTGAAGTCAAATCTGAGATATACCGAGTCAAAGTTGGTAAAAGAAGACCACGGTAAAAGGAAGAAATACTAAAAAAGCCACTATCATATAGGTATCACGCAAAGAGCTAACACGCAAAGAGGCATCACTCAAAGAGCCAACACGCAAAAAGGCATAACGCAAAGAAACAACTCGTATAAAGGTATAACGCAAAAAAGCAACACGCAAAAAGGCATCACGCAAAAAGGCAACACGCAAAGAAGCAGTACGCAACGAGGCTTAACGCAAAAAGGCAACACGCAAAAAGGCATCGCAAAAAAGGCAATTTGCAAAAAGGTTTCCTTAGGATCCAGGCCTGGAGCTTAAACAATATTATTTAGTACATACTGTAAGCAAACCGAAATGGTATTCTAACGAGACATTCCATCTTGCTCACCTCGTGAGGTGCTTATTCGGTACCTTAGGCGTGTCCTGATTGATATATTACAACAAGTCCAAAACGGAATTGACAGCTATTGCATTTCTGACGATGATCCCACCATATGAGGGATCATCCTCAGATTGACGGCAATTTTCCACTGCTGTTAACGCTGCACGAAGAACCGCTAAAACCTGTCCGCCATCTTGGTAAAGATGTGCCGATCTCAAAAATAAATCAATTAAGTTTTCCAGTCAGAAAGAAATGCAATCCTTGTCAATTCCGTTTTGGACTTGTTGTAATATATCAATCAGTGCACGCCTAAAGTACTGAATAAGCACCTCACCTCGTTCGAATATAATTTTTGCAATGCCTTTTTGCGTGTTGCCTTTTAGCGTTTATGCCTCTTTGCCTACTGCCTTTTTGCGTGATACCTTTTTGCGTGCTGCCTCTTTGCGTGATGCCTTTTTGCATGTTGGCTCTTTGCGTTATCCCTCTTTGCGTGATGCCTTTTTGCATGTTGGCTCTTTTCGTTATCCCTCTTTGCGTGTGGCCTCTTTGCGTGATGCCTTTTTGCATGTTGGCTCTTTGCGTGATGCCCCTTTGCGTGTTGCGTCTTTGCGTTATGCCTTTTTGCGTGTTGGCTCTTTGGGTTATGCCTTTTTGCGGGTTGCCTCTTTGAGTTATGTCTCTTTGCGTGCTGCCTTTTAGGATGATGCCTTTTACCGTGATGCCTTTTTCTGCGTGATACCTATATGATAGTGGCTTTGTTGTATTCATTTATCATTTTTCCTCAGCTCTCTTAATTTTGTCACTTTTGCTGTCAGAGGAAAGCATATAACAGAGAATTAACCTCCTCGATTACACCTTGAGGATTTGGTAAAGAAGATTATAGGAGGTAAACGATTTGTGATACAACGAGAGATTTCAGTATTGCAATTTTATCCAAGGAAAGACAGTTTTCTAGCTGTCCAACTGCTCAGGATTTTTTCCGTTTTTTCAATTTTCTCACGAAAATTAAGAGCGGCTGTCTGTAAATATCGAGAATTTGCCGTCAAAACGGAAATTTCGAAAATCTTCCAATTCACTCAGAAAAAACCCTTTGGTGAAACATTTTCGAAAATCACAATCAAAGTTTCCAAAGATTTTTTTTTCGAGAAAACCGGCAAAAAGTGAAATGCTGCCCCACGCCATATAGTCGCCGGTCTGAAACCTTTGAATGATCCATTTTCAAAGCCCTCGGGAAGAAAGACGGTTCAAGGAAACAAGTTCATCTTTAGCAGGTAAGTAAGGCATCCCAGTTACAATACTATTTGGTAAAAATATTGCAAGATAATGAATTTTTTACTCGGTTAAAAAACGCCCCAACATTCCTACCTTTAGCACTATCATAAACAATGAAATTTTGCGAAACTTTGAAGGAAAAAATCATGGCTTGGTACATGGAATTTTAGAATTATTAAATCTCAGTAAAGCCCTACTGTTGTAGTACAACATATAAAAAATACAGCTTGGGCAATTAAATAGTAACCCGCCGAGAGAGGTAAACACGCAGTTCATTTTCGATGTTTTTGCATGAAATGCACGTTAAACGCGGGAAACACAAACTCCAAAAAAATTGTCTTGACTCACATTTTTTTCGTGGCGATTAGGAAAAAATAGTTCTTCCTTGTAAAATCGAAAGATTCATCGAGTCTTTTATTACTCTGATATGAATTGACTAGTTAGAAGGATGGATGTGGGCGATGGCAATGAACCAGCTCTGAAAGGCCAAACGACGGTTTCCATAAATGTCAACAATAATGCTGAGGAGTCAGCAGATGGTGAGATTAATTCAGCTTGATTGACAACCCGAGAAGCCGCAAGTAGCTAAGTCGGTCATAAGGATGGTTTTCAAGTCACTCAAAAATTTTTCGAATCGTTTTAATTTTCCGACTTTAATGAGATGCAAAATAAGGTTACATGAGATTTTACTTACTTAGGCCTTGCATTGGTCCCCTAGGGTGGATTCGTTTACCGCATTTGCCCGCTGGAATTTTTTTATGGTTTTTAGGCTAGGGCCCTCTGTCCGTATTGCTTGGACTCCAATTTCCATGTATTAGTCATTTAATAATTAATATACACTAAAAAATTACTCATTTCTGATTGGCTGAAAAAGAAGAGCAGTTCTCCTGTAACACAAGCGCAAGTTTGTAACACGAGTGCAAATTGCAAATGGTTTTTGATTGGCTGAGAAAAGCGAAAGAAACCAACAAGAGCAAATCAGATTAGAGCTATTTAATAGCAACAAAGTTTAAGATAAGACATGCAGGATAATGGACGTCGTTTTCAGCAAACAACGATTTGATTTTGCATGCAAAACAACAAAAGAACAGTTAAAAATATTCCAAAAACCCAAACACAGTAAAAAGTACGTCTTTCTGGCTGAATGTATTGAAAATGTGTTGCGAGCGCCCAACAGGCGGCACGCGTGCCATTTTAGCTCTCTAATTTTTTACCCTTTTTAACCTTCTATTCGCCCCTAAATTTGTTCATAAAACCGTTTCATTAATATTATACGTCTGTATATCGCTTGAATGAAATCCTTGCCATTCAAGCGATATACAGAATCAACTTCACCGAGGCGTTTGGCCACTGGTCTTTGGCGTTGTCTAGCTGACCATAGAATATCAAGGACGACGCTTACATGTCGCGGATGTAGAGCAGGACGGCAGAAACAAAGTCTTTCTTGTGTGACTTTGTCAACCTCGAGTCTTCAATCAAGTCAAATCCTATATTACAAACCTTCGGTTCCTACAAATTCGGCCATTAATGCCGGAGTTGAACAGCATTTGTATTTTTCTTTGCCTGGAACATTAAATATTCAGTCTGACACCTTGTCCTGCAGTTTCATTAACAATACTATTATGAACCGTCATTCACCCATAGTGGATTCTCTGCAAAACACTATGTGGGACTTCTCGCGAGATTCAGGATCGCCACATAATTCGAGTTATCATGCGCCGAAAATTATGGTTGCTGCTGCAATGTCTCTTACACCCAAGATCACCGAAGTGCAGGAATTCATCGATAGGAATAAAGTTAGCCTCGCTCTCGTAACGGAAACGTGGCTAAAATCTGCTGTGGAAGACACTTTTGTGGATATTCCTGGCTTTTCCATTGTACGAAGGGACCGGGCATCCAATGCACACGGCGGCGTTTGTCTTGATATCAAGGACGATTACTTTAGATTTAAAAAGCTTAAGGAGTTAACGTGCTGTAAAGATCATGAAAGCCTATGGGTGCATTTGCGACTAGCCAGCGTAGCAGGCGTTAAGGGGGGAGGGTAAGAAAGAGAAGAAGGGAAACGCCTGCTACAAAAACCGCATCTTTTGCATTTCGCCCCTTATTTCAATTATCCCAGCTGTCACTTCAACGACCACTCAGAATTAGGCGTGCGCTTTTATGCATGACTAGCTTCACGCGGGAGTGTATCGCCAAAGGCGGTTTCGTAGCTGTAGAGCATGAGAAAATCTTCGCAACAGAATGTCGGCGCCGCGACTCCCACAAAAATTTGTAAAAAGGAACGGAAACAACAGTAGTTGTAGATTTTGTGGAGTCAACTTTACTGGGGGAGGACGAGCCTCATTTGAAAATTTATTTTCGCCGTCGTCGGGAAGAGTTGAAAGTGCGGGGTTGATTTTAGGCTGCGATTAACCAGAAACGAAAACTTGTCAGAACGGGTCTGCAGACCTTATGGTCGCAAAATTATAAACGCAGCTGAACTGTACAGTTTCATCGAGAAAGCTCTAAGCAACACTAATGTTGAGGAAGATTTACATTAAGAGACTGTGTAAGATCGGAGAAAAGACAGTTTCCCACCACTATCAGGCCACAAAGGAGCGATGTAGGAAAGAAACGACTCGAATCTGACGGTGAACAGCTGAAAGAAAAAAGTCCAGGTTAATTCTAGAAAGACCTTGTTTGCAGAAAGCTCGACAGTGAGTGACTCGTCGGACGCAGAATCGGGAATTGCTGGTATTGAAATTAACATTTTATACACACGCGCCTGAGCAAGTAACGCTTACACTCGTCGGACAAGAGGCCGATGTTTTGTTGAATTATTGTAATATAGAAGATATTACGGGAAAGCCAAGCACCAAGCTTAAGGCACCGGTATTGATTTTGAATCCTAACGGAGAAATCATCGTTCGCAAAATGTTTGACAACACGACGCAGGCTAATTGAAATCTCCAGTTTGGTTTGCTGAACAAGCTTGTTCTATCGTCTGATTAACCAATCAGAATTTGCGGACGCCAGAGTCTGCAGAGGTGAACAAAACGAGGTTCTTATAGCAGGCGTTCCCTTCCTTCTCTCTCCAATCCCCTTTCCTTTTTTTTCCTACCTCCTTCTTTTCTTTCTTACCCTCCCGGTAAGCGGTCAGCGGTCAGCGGTCAGCGGACAAGATGGCTGCTTATTTCTTCGCTCTTGAGGAAATTGTAGTGAATTTGAGTCTAGTGTTCTGTAGCGTGTGATATATTATATCTGTTTAATATTGTGAGTGTCTACAAGTATGCCGGCTATTAACTGCGACCAATTTACCAAAATTTTAGACGACAAACTCATTCCACTTAACTCGACAATCTCCGAGTTATAAAAAATCAGTTAATGAGGCGATGAGTTTTCTCGAATTTGTGAATGCGAAGTACGATGAATTGCTAAAGATGATGAAGAGCTCAAAGGATGAAAGAAATGCTTTGAAAGATGAGAATAAGATCTTGAGGGCAACAATTCGCAGCATTGAAAGTTCACTGGAATCAGTTACGAGAGCGAACAATGATCTGGAGCAGTATACTCGCAGAGAGTGCGTGGAAATCCGAGGAATCCCTGTTGCTGCTACTCCATCAGAAGAGCAAACTAATAATATTGTGAAGGATGTCGGTAAACTATTAGGAGTGGATATTACTGAAAATGACATTTCAGTAAGCCATCGAATGCCTAAAACACAAAGGCAAGCCTGGACCGCCAGCTATCATAGTTAAATTTGCGAGGCGTGATGTCAAAGATAATTTCTACCGTGCTAGGAAGCAGCTCAAGGACTTAACAACGCGAGATCTTGGATATTCCGAGAAAAACAAGATCTATCTTGCAGAGAGCCTGACAGAAAGGAATCGCGTGTTATTCAAAGATTGTTTGAAGGTAAAGAAGGATATGGAGTTCAAGTTCATTTGGACTTTAAATGTCTGGGTAACTTTAGAATGGAAATAATACTGTTTTGCAATGTATGAATTTTAGTCTCTTTAATATACTGGTAGTTTACTTAACTCTTTGTGTGCCTTTCTCTGTTTTCTTTGTTCTTGTGTCCCTGACCTAAACATTTAAACATCTTTTCTTTTAACTGGCTGCCTGGCATTTTTAACTCTTAGGTTATTTCGGGCAGCCAGCGCCCCTATCATCGTCTGTGCTATTGTTATAAATTTTTTATTTCTTGTATATTATGGGGTGAAATAAAGTGTTGTTGTTGTTTGTTGTTGTCTCCCTCACCTCCCCTCCCCCCACCCCTTTAACGCCTGCTACATGCTGTACGCAGGCTAATTTGCGACCAAAGCGCCTCCTGAGAGGTTTTTCGACCCTCATCGTGGCAGTTGTTTACCATCTTCACTGGACTAAAGAGGAAAACGATTCTATGCGAGGTCACTTATTTCAATCTCTCTCGCTTGCTGAATCGCGATACGCTAATTGTGCACTCATTGTAGCTGGTAATTTTAATTGCCTTTGCATCAATTCACTCAATAAACATTTTCGTCTCAACCAGATTGTTAAAAAGCCTACTAGGAAGAATGCCATACTCGATATAGTTCTTACGAACTTGCACCAATATTACGACGAGCCGCATTCATTCCCGCCCTTAGGCCTCTCAGATCACAACACATTTAAGGCAGAAGCTAGAGTGAGAGAAAGTGGTCAAAACTCTACAAAGTTCACGCTCGAGCGCGACTCGCGTGCAAGTCGCAAGGCAGAGTTGGGGAGGCATCTGAGTGCTATAGATTGACCTCCACTGTTTTCCTCTCTTGACTGCTGTGAAGATATGTTGAATGTGTTTTACAAAGTACTACGCATAAGGCTCGATCTTCTCATGCCCGTTAAGAAGGTGCGTGTGAACACATCTGACGTCCCGTGGATGACCTAGCACCTGAAATCGCTTATACTTAAAAGGCCTTTAACGAACACGGTATTAAGTCAGCTCAGTTTAAATTCTACCGTAACACAGTCAACCGTGAGCGAAAATCATGTAAAGCTGTCCTCTATGAAACCAAGGTACAAAGTATGAAAGAAGAAAACCCGAAGGCATGGTGGAGAGGAGTTATACGTTTGTCCGGTGCACACGCGCATTCTGAGGCCTTGTGAAACCATATTCGTGCTGAGGGTGCCGAAGAGCTATCTCCTCAGGACTGGCGAACGCTATCGATGAGGCGTTCCTAGAACCAATGGAAGAATATTGCCTGCCCCGCCCACTGGCCCAAATCCCCCTGAAAGAACGCTCAGCTCACCTCCCGGTGCTTTCAGAGTTGCGCATTGCGAGACTCTTAGCAAAATTAAATCCGTCTCAGGCGTGTGGAGTTGTGGACCAGATGAAGTTCCCAATTGGCTACTGCGGCAGTATTCCGAACTTCTTGCTTACCCTGTACGTAGTATAATTAATGCGTCCTTACGAGAATAGCGCCTTCCTACCCTCTGGAAGTACACAGATGTATCCCCACTACCCAAGAAAAAGAAGATTGAGTATTTGAAAAAAGGTCTGAGACCAATCTCGCTTACCGCCTGTTTACCGAAAGTCGCTGAGGATTGTGTCGTACACGATTACATAAAGCCTTCCGTTCTCAAGGTCCCGGACCCGCATCAGTATGGCGCGGTACCTAATTAGTCCACCACACGGGCCCTCATACACATGGTCCACAGCTGGGCTCAAGCGACAGACGGCAATAGCACAACAATCAGGACTGTGCTATTCGATTGTCGAAAAGCATTCGATCTAATTGACCACAGAATAGTTGTTGATAAATTATGGAAATTAGTTCTAAAAACCAGAATAATCAACTGGATAATTGATTTTCTGTCCGGGCGTTCTCAGTGGATTAAGCGAGTTGAGAGATGTTACTCCAAGTGGGACTCTGTCCGCTCTGGGGTCCCCCAAGGGACAAAGCTAGGGCCTCACATGTAACGAACTAAACTATATAAATTTAAAAAATTGTATAGTAATGTAAATTTAGCCTTGTTCGGGAGAAAACTTATTAAGATTGCTTTTTGGTCTGATTCAGTTTGATTTGGGTCGACCCAAATTAGAGTTTGGTTCAGGTCTCATGAAAAGTTCGATGTTAGGCCTTAAACTGGAACAGTTAGCTGCGGCAATGAATACAATAAGTTGAGTGTTTGGTATTCGTCATGCAAGATCCTAATTGGTATTACTAAATACAATCACCTAGATATGAACTGATAAAAACATAATGTTTACCAACCGCCTTACTTTTTCGTTCTGATGAAGGTATTACCTATACGAGAGAAACAACAAACAACAACAAACAAACAAAACTCTATTAATAAACAAATAAGAAAGAAGGCAAGAAAAAAAATTCGCCAAGAATTACTAAAATAAACCCAACATCTCAATAAAGTGTTTAATATGAACTATCACATGTCTTCTTGTTCTTTGTCTTCTTTACCATGACAAGAACAACGGTAGCTTGATATCATGGTCATTTATAATGATGACGTCATGATGTTCTCCTTTTTAAAAAGGTATGTGCTTACAAGCAGAGTCAAACACTTAGTACACACCTAGAAAAACATTTGCAATTATCAGTAATCTGAAGTCACAGAGAGAGACAATAAGAGAAGGAAAACGAGAATATAAGAATCACCTCTTCCCGTCTATTAGGCCCGTTTTAATTGCAAATCGAGTATCTTTAACTCTGTTCCAACTTCATCCGTTGTAAGAAGAGCTTCGATCGGGAACGTTCGTATCCTTCATCGAAGATGTTTTTCATTTCAGGTGTGTTTGCGGGGTATTTTTCTAAACCACCCACCCCTCCCTCAAAAGGTAAATAAAGTTATTATAATAGGCCACTTGCTCTAAGAGGTCACGTAAGCAATGCTTCCTTCAAACAATGAGTTGGAATCTTGCTGATGCCAAAAATTGACAGAGATCATAAAAATTTGAGAGGAAACTCATTTAAGGGAGATATTTTATGACACTTTGATTTTTCAACAAAGTAGTATGATTTGTATTGGCCGCCATGTTGCATACTCTTACCCTCCAACATAGCGGCCAAAACTACTTTTTGCTTATATCTTGTTAAACGTGTGATAGTTACGCTCAGATGTGCTGTAAACGCTACCACATCATCTTTTCAACATCTTCCTTGAAGTTTAAGTGCAAAATTTGTGTTCAGAAAGAGGTAATTCATAATTTTAAAAATCACATTTTGGTCACGTGACCAGCTACGAACTTACTCATTTTAAGAAAATGTAGTGGGTTTGAAAAACCAAATAACTATTATTTTGTTTAAGATATGACCCCCTAATCATTTTCGAAGACAAAATCATATAACTTTCATTTTCATAAAAACGATGTCACATGACCTCTTAGTGCAAATGGCCTATTAAAGAATGGATTCAAAGGTTTATTTTCAATGGCTTAGAGGCGAATGGCTTTAAAAGCAATTCAATAGTATGTAAACGGAGACTTTCCTTTTAGCCCCGGCTAAATCTAGTATATATTTATATTGAAGGTGTCCTCTAATTCAGGAAAATACGCTGTCATTATGATCATCAACAGTAGCACATGCTATTCTAAGCTTTATACCCGAATACCTGATGGTCAAAAATGCAGTGAAAATGGTAAAAATTACTCCCTGTGAACAGAAAAAGAAAACATTCATGTGTTGGTGCATTCCTTGATCTTGAAAAAAGCATGCAGATTCTTTTGATCATCAGATTCTCTAGCTTGAGTAGTATATCGATATGGAGAACGTAGAAGCAGACCTCCAATTGTAAAATAACCGGTAAGAAAGATAATAAAGATGGTTAAGAACATAAAATTAAGTTCAAATAAAAGGTCTGGTCCGATCCTAAGTTAGAGTTCCAGAACAGTATGTTTTTGTGTATCGAGAGAAGTTTCCTTTGGTTTAAAACCTATACATAAAGACCGGTAGCTGAAGGAGCCCATTGCTCAGCAATCGGCGACACAATTGATGAATTATACATTGCCCTAAATTGGGTGGCTTGAAAGAACAGAACAAACTACAACCATCACCCCTCCCCACCATTTAATTTGGGTTGTTTGTTTTTTCCAGCGATAGTTCCAACACTGAGGTTTCAACATTGCAAAGAAGAAAATTTTCCCTCAAACCTCACATTTTAATTCTGAGAAGCTGAATGATGTTTTTGTTTTAACATGAAAAGTAATGACAAAATAGCGATATGGCGGGAAATTAGCTACAAATTTCCTCTTCACGTTTCGGGGTAAATGAATATCTAATCAAGTATGAACAACAAACCTGCGCGGAATTCACCAAAATATACAGGTAATCTACGGCGATGTAGAAGTAAATGAAATAACCCAAAATATACGTGACACCCAAAAGCGGAGGCAAAGCCAAAATTCTTCGCAATCCTTTCCTGTAGCAACAAAAGAGGAGATGAACTGAAAATGAAGAAATGATCGTCGCAGTAAACCCAATTTATGCAATAGCGTAAAGAAGCCTGAAAAAAATTCAGGACTTCAACGGGGTTTGAACCCGTGACCTTGCGATACCGGTGCGATGCTCTAACCAACTGAGCTATGAAGCCACTGACGTTGGGAGCAGGTCAATTGTGGGTTCATATGTTCCCTTGAAAGAAATGAGTGTTAATGATATATGAAATAAATCATATATGAACTGCGGAAATGAAATGAAAATGAAGAAATGATCGTCGCAGTGAACGCAATTTATGCAATTGCGTAAAGAAGCCTGAAAAAAAAAAAATTCAGGACTTCAACGGGGTTTGAACCCGTGACCTCGCAATACCGGTGCGATGCTCGTGGGTAAGGGCATCTCCTAAATACTGTATGGATGACCGTGACCGCACTATAGGTTAATTTATGATCTTGAAACTAGTTACAAACCGAAATCGTGATTATAGACCCTAAGCCATATCAAAGCACATATTTTTTATATACCGTTGTGAATTCACCGATGGATTTGTCTAGGGAGAGCCAAACGTTGACGGATACTTCTGAATTCGATCATCAGTAGAGATGAGAAATGATACGGAGTCTGCATGAATCATAGTTGAAAGTTCAAGGTCAAGAAAGCTTGATCTTCCAAACATATGTAACTTTTTCCATCTATTTTCCAAATATAGTCGAGGTTGTCTGGTGTGAACGTGAGATTTGACTTGGCATTTTTATACTACGCTCTAGTCCTTCTATTCAGCACTCTGCCGATAGGCGTGCATATGCATCAACTGATTTTCCAAATATATATATCTCACATGTTCATGTTCCTTTGGATACTGTTTTTAACCAAATATGATAAAATAATGTCATAGGATGAGTTAAAGTGTGCTCAAAAAGAGGTTTTCTGTAAAATATCGAAGTTCGAATGAAACACTAGGCTGAAAAAGATTTTTTCTTTCTCTCGTTACAAATTTGAACAACGTTTGTAAACAGTGATGTCTCCTTTGGAAGGAAAATAAGGTATTTTACTTGGATATAGAAACGTATTCAAGACTTTGTGACAATAACGCTAAAAGAAACTGGGTTTCTTTAAAGGTGAATGTGGTTCCAGTATTGACATGACTACAACTGGCAGTAGTCGCAATTCCTCATCTAGTTAAGCCGGGCTGTGCGAAACAGATTGATCTCAGTCTCGGAAGTCAGGCAGTAAATACGGAGATATTTGCAGCCGCATTGATGGTGGGGATGAGCTTTGTGAGAACATTGCTGTTAGGGATGAAGAAAACTCTAACGATGATGATGATTCTGATGGCCTCTTTCAATTTTTTGAGAATAGTCTTTCAGATTGGCCTTCCCTCTTTCGGATAAATCGGTAATCACCTCAGCAGTTCTTTCACACTAGAACTGGGAGTCTTTGGCGGATACAGCTGACAAACTAACTTCTCAATTGCAGCAACGGCTCTTGATGGTGACAATGAAGCTAAGTAGAAACTAGGTTTCTTTAAAGGCGAATGGGTTCCAGTAATGACGTGACAACAACCGGCAGCAGACGCAGTTCCCCATCTAGTTAACCCGGGCTGTGCTAAATAGATTGTTTTCAGTCTCGGAAGGCAGGCAGTAAATGCAGTGATCTTTGCAGCTGCATTGATGGTTGGGATGAGCTTTGTGATAACATTGCTGTCAAGGATGAAGAAAACTCTAACGATGATGATGATGATGATGATGTTGATGACGATGACTTCGACGAGGAGGGTGATAGCTAGAACATCTTGTCGTTAATGTCTGGCCCTGGTAGTGAGGAAATCGCATTTTCTTTATTTTGTGTAGGTCATTGGAACGTACCATTAACAAAACTTAAAGGAATTTTTATGGTGCAGCCTCCCAGGCTCCTGTAAAAGCTTGGCCAGTTCTACATAACCTGAAAGGCACTTCAATGGGTGTTTTTTATTTTTTTTGTGTGTGTGTGTGTGTGTGTGTACTGACTACGGACTATTACTGGTTGGCAAACGAGGTTTTAAGCTCAAGCCTCGTTTCCATGCAATCTTAGTCATGTGAACAGTTTAATTGCTTAACGGATACGTTGTAAAGTCAGATATGTGTTATATGAGAAATTCTTATAGCAATTTGTTGTCATTAGAGATGGTTTTCTGGTGCTTTAAGGTGAAGCCTCGTTTCCATGCTATTGTGGTCACGTGACCAGCTTAATTGCTTAAACAGTTATGTTTTCAAGTTAGATACACTATTATATGTGTTATAGGAGTAATTCTGTTAGCAATCTGTTGTCATTGAAGATGGTTTTCGGGTACTTAGGGTCCAGCCTCGTTTCCATGCTAGAACACAGACGTCACGTTTTAAATCCACCCTTGCCGCCATCGGTGCAAACTACAAAATTGCCAAAAACTTTTTTTATGTTTCTTAGAGTTCAAACATTAACCACAAAGGACTGCAAAGGACCGCAAACGAATATGCCGAAGAACGTAGGATCTATAAAGACCTGATCAGCAAAAATGAAAAGTAGACATATTACATTCTGCAAGCAGAATACTGCAATGCTGATCGTACTACGTGAAAATTAACTCTGCAAGACATCAACAAGACACCGATATGCCGTAATCCTTGCATGGTTTTGTCCATGTTCTATCGGTTGGTTTTGGCCAATTTTTTATTTTCTCTGCGAGACATCAACTTGAAACTTGGACTCTTGCCCCCCAGAAGACACGTAATATGGCGTGATTAAGTGGGTGTTGAGAGTTCTAGGTCAGGGCTCAAATCAGAGTGCGCGGATATTTTTCACCAGAGTTTTCTCTCTGGTTGTTTCGCCCTACTGACGAGCCCCAAAGAGGGCGAAAAAGATGTCTTTGGCTACAATCCCGCTCTGTTTTGAATTCTTTCGGTGTCGAGTTGATGTCTTGCAGCGTTAATTTTCACGTAGTACGATCAGCATTGCAGTATTCTGCTTGCAAAATTTAATATGTCTGTCTTTCTTAGAGTCCCCTTAACAGATCCAGATAGATGGCTTGCTTTTTCACAAAATTCCCACGGTGTTACAGATGCTCCCAGACTAGACTTGAAATTTTGGTGTATTTTCTTTCTTGCGATCCTAAAAACAAACCTGTTTTCTCAGTACCTGTTTAAGTGCAACTTTATTCTAAATTTTGACTTTTAGCGCTTTTCTGTATATCTCTAGAACGGCTACACAGAATTCCTTTTAAGCCTCATCAGATAATCATCATGATGTATACAATTATGTCTGAAACTTTCATTGAGATATATTCACTGCAACACCTTGAAATTTCAAGACAAGCCTAGCCTACGAACCGGCCAAAAATCCGCGTTACAACATTCACTGTTTTGACGTAATGTTAATTTTCCAAATCAATGCAGATCATACATACCTTCATGACTAGTATGATACATGTACTTCAAATGTTTTAAAACTGCTCCTGCCATCTGTACAGACGTTAGAACTATCAAATTAGATAAATGTTTTACTTAAAATGGATCATAATATAGCGGGCTTGTGGACTCTTTGCTCTCAAAGTCCAAGAAATGCTTCCTTTTGTAAACTTTTAAAACTTTGTTTGATTTACTACCCCATTTAAACTTACAGCTGAGCACAAAATCCACAAAAATTTAACTGAAAACCCCTTGTGGTTTAAATTTATAGGGTAGACAATTTATTAAGTTTACATTACATATTCATGATATACACGGCAAAGTTAGAATAAGCTGTCAGGATTTAGTAGTCTAGGGGAGATTACGCATGTTATCATTTTAGATGCGCATGCTCTTACCTTTATATAAAAGCAAAGGGTAAATTCCTGCTTGTATGTAACTTTTATTATTTTTTAAGACACTTTTTTTACAAAAGATATAACTCGCCCTTTGTTTCCCTCTTTTTTGAAAAAGATTAAAGAAATGCTCTACGGCCAAGAGTCAACAATAGAGCGGCTAATTTAAATTAAGTTTCTTATTGTCCATAGCAATAGATAACTACCGTTTGTTTTCTCTTGTTGTTGGTTTTTATTGGCGTATCGTCCCTTAAGGTTCGCATAAATTAAAGCCGTTTTTATGAATTGTACAGATATGTCATATTCCATTTTTTTGTTGTTATTTGACAGGAAACATGGCTGTCGCAGACTAAACTTAACACCGATTTTGCAAAAAAAAAAAAAAGCGGCCAAAACTATTCTCAATATAGGCATCCCTTTGCCTAACGAAGAGATTACCTTTCCATGAAGCCCTGCTTGACTCAATTGATTTCACACCAGTAAAAATCATTGCCAATGCTTTGACAGACCTGTTGATCCTAAGACTGACCTTGGAACGTGGAATGCTGCGGAAAATCAAAAGCAAATACCAGAAAGTACCTCAACATTAATTAACTTCCTGAAATTTTGAATACTTCTTTACATTAACAACAATAGATCCACCGCATTGTCTGTAGTTTTCCCAATAGAACGTCACTTGTCACTGATTAGTTGAACGATTGCCCCTTTTTTTAATAAACAAGGCGTATAAAAGCAGACACGATCATTATTTTCGATTATAAAGAAGTGGTGTTCGGCGCAGAGTCGTGTAGTTGCCTTGCACTTCTAATATTTGAATCCTTTTATACCACAGACTTAGTTTCCCTAAGGGATAACTCCTAAGAAAGGCAGTCATTTAGCAACAGGTATGATGCTTCTTCTGATTTCAACTTTGTGTATAAACCCGTCTGACTAGCTGAATAATTCCGCACCAACACCCGCGGCCAAATAGTCTTTTACGGAAGGCTTGAGTTCATTCTTAAGTAGAAAATAATCGAAAATATTAGACGTATTAGAACTAATCAGGACAATTGAGGAGAATTTTACATGTTTTCATATTCCTGAGATTATACTCGGTGGGACTTTTTTATACTGATTACAAAGAGTGACAGCTTTTTCACCACGTAGTGCAACCGGTTAGCATATTACGTAACGAGAGAAATTCTAGCAAATTAAAGTAGGGCATTAATCATAGGACATTGGGAAGGTCCAATCACAATAAATATTATAAGAGTTTAAATGATGGTGGTTGAACAAGAATGCGAGACTCTTAGCAAAATTAAATCCGTCTCAGGCGTGTGGAGTTGTGGACCAGATGAAGTTCCCAATTGGCTACTGCGGCAGTATTCCGAACTTCTTGCTTACCCTGTACGTAGTATAATTAATGCGTCGTTACGAGAATAGCGCCTTCCTACCATCTGGAAGTACACAGATGTATCCCCTCTACCCAAGAAAAAGAACGTTGAGTATTTGAAAAAAGGTCTGAGACCAATCTCGCTTACCGCCTGTTTACCGAAAGTCGCTGAGGATTGTGTCGTACACGATTACATAAAGCCTTAAAATAGATCATGATATAGAGGGCTTGTGGACTCTTTGCTCTCAAAGTCCACGAAATGCCTCGTTTTGTAAACTTTTTAAAGTTTGTTTGATTTACTACCCCATTTAAACTTACAGCTGAGCACAAAATCCACAAAAATTTAACTGAAAACCTCTTGTTGTTTAAATTTAAAGGGTAGGCAATTTATTAAGTTTACATTACATGTTCATGATTTACACGGCAAAGTTACAATACGCTGTCAGGATCCAGTAGTCTAGGGGAGATTACGCATGATATCATTTTAGATGCGCATGCTCTTACCTTTATATTAAAGCAAAGGGTAAATTCCTGATTGTATGCAACTTTTACTATTTTTAAGACACTTTTTTACAAAAGATATACCTCACCCTTTGTTTCCCTTTTTTTAAAAAAGATAAAGAAATAATTTACGACCAAGAGTCAACAATAGAGCGGCTAATTTAATTAAGTTTCTTATTGTCCACAGCAATAGATAGCTACCGTTTGTTTTCTCTTGTTGTTGGTTTTTACTGGCGTATCGTCCCTTAAAGTTCGCATAAATTAAAGCTTTTTTTATGACTTGTACAGATATGTCATATTCCTTTTTTTTGTTATTATTTGACAGGAAATATGACTGTCGCAGACTAAACTTGAGACCGATTTTGCAAAAAAAAAAAAAGCGGCCAAAACTATTCTCAATATAGGCATCCATTTGCCTAACGAAGAGATTACCTTTCCATCAAGCCCTGCTTGACTCAATAGATGTCCCACCAGTAAAAATCACTGCCGGTGCTTTGACAGGCCTGTTGATCCTAGGACTGACCTTGGAACGTGGAATGCTGTGGAAAATCAAAAGCAATTACCTGAAAGTACCTCAACATTAATTAACTTCCTGAAATTTTGAATACTTCTTTACATTAGCAACAATAGATCCACCGCATTGTCTGTAGTTTTTCCAACAGAACGTCAATTGTCACTGATTAGTTGAACGATTGTCCCTTTTTTAATAAACAACGCGTATAAAAGCAGACACGAACATTATTTCCGATTATAAAGAAGTGGTGTTCGGCGCAGAGTCGTGTAGTTGCCTTGCACTTCTAATATTTGAATCCTTTTATACCACAGAATTAGTTTCCCTAAGGAATAACTCCTAAGAAAGGCAGTCATTTAGCAACAGGTATGGTGCTTCTTCTGATTTCAACTTTGTATAAACCTGTATGACTAGTTGAATAATTCCGCCGCACCAAATAGTCTTTTACGGAAGGCTTGAGTTCATTCTTAAGTAGAAAATAATCGAAAATATTAGACGTATTAGAACTAATCAGGACAATTCAGGAGAATTTTACATGTTTTCATATTCCTGAGATTATACTCGGTGGGACTTTTTTATACTGATTACAAAGAGTGACAGCTTTTTCACCACGTAGTGCAACCGGTTAGCATATTACTTAACGAGAGAAATTCTAGCAAATTAAAGTAGGGCATTAATCATAGGACATTGGGAAGGTCCAATCACAATAAATATTATAAGAGTTTAAATGATGGTGGTTGAACAAGACTGCATATGTTCTTGCTGTTCCTTTATTGTTACTAACCCTTAACTTTAAACTTACGAAGCCAATGTTAAAATGGAAAACAAAGTGCAAGAGAAAACGGAGAGAGAAAGTGAAGATCAAAAAGGTAATTTTCAGAATAAAAAGTCGTATCTTTTTTTTTACGATTAATGAGTGCCTACAACTCTAAGTAATTGACCGGGTACTTTTTGTTTTTTGTTTTTTGTTTTGCTTTTTTTTTAATTGAGGTATGTTGTAATTTTATCTATCCTATATTCGAAAACGTTCTCCTTTTAATTCCTTAGGATTAACTTCTTTCTCTTTCTAATAAGCAGCCCTTTCCCAGTGCGTTTTCGTTCAAAAATAAAATCAAACTAAACAAAGCCAAATACAACGCCGATTCAGTTAAGCTGTACGTCATAATGTCTCTTACGGGTCGTTTCCTTTTGCAACTAATCAAGCGCCGAACAAAAGAAGCTAGGCGCCACGTTTGAAACACTACCTTTGAATAAGTGCCTCCCTGATAATCCTTTCCATAAAAGGGTCCCCGGGCCATAAACTGAATCATAAGCCGAATTATCCTTTTGCAACCCGAGGAGGTATAATACTAATCTTTGTATTTGCTATGTTATTACAGTTGAAATCAAAGGAAAGAAGTGTTTCTCTAAACCTTCGGTAAGAGTTGCAGCAGTTGTGGTTGGTATAGCCTTGGCAGCCGTTGTCATTTCGTCCGTTTATGCAGCAGGAGTGTTTGATTCTGGACCCGAGTTACCAGAAGTAATGGAAGGAGAGGCTACCTTTTCATCTGACGACAGGGAAGGAGAATTTTTCCATGTGCTCATCGATTATAAGAGGAAACTAATTCAGCTTACTTCAGTGGGTTATCTGCCCTCGTCGTTTCCACTATCGAGACGACGGCTTATGTCTTTTGAAGAAAATGATACAGCAAATGGGACCAATATCAATGCCACCAAAATCGTCATACAGGATTACAACACGGTAAGGTACTCATGTTTAAAAAACAAAGCAAATTTGTTGTTGAAGACATATTTCATGATAAAACTGAATTTCTGCTTGACATTTTTAAAACAGCAATGGATATTCTACCCACTGCAGTGGACCTAAACAGCAGACTTAAACAATATTTAATATGACNGACGACGGCTTATGTCTTTTGAAGAAAATGATACAGCAAATGGGACCAATATCAATGCCACCAAAATCGTCATACAGGATTACAACACGGTAAGGTACTCATGTTTAAAAAACAAAGCAAATTTGTTGTTGAAGACATATTTCATGATAAAACTGAATTTCTGCTTGACATTTTTAAAACAGCAATGGATATTCTACCCACTGCAGTGGACCTAAACAGCAGACTTAAACAATATTTAATATGACATTTATTTTACGTTCATCTAGAGAGCTTTCTTTTTTTTGACTTTATTACCTTAATGTCAGAGTTCTTGCAGAAAGGCCCCCGTAAATTGCTGGAGACGTATTGGTACAGCAGGCCAGGCAACATGCTATATCCCAGATAAAAGGGTCCCTTGTAAACAGAAATCAAGTGCGAGACTGTCAGCTAGGATTGTTTCTTATTAACTGCTCGAGCGAATATCGGACATGTAGGTTGGCCACCGACTATAGATTTATTCCAGCGCCGTTCTCGCCATAGTGAATCGTCGGTGTACGGCATTTCTGTCTGATGAGGGTTTAGCTCTTGATACTCTTCACGGCGCCCAGTTCACCTTGAAACAGACTAAAATGTTGATAAAAAATTCTCAGCAGCATCGCGGTTTCTTTGGAAAAACTAAATAACTATTTAACTAGGTTCACGACACGGTGCTGTTTCAAATTAAGTACATGTACACAAAAGCTACCCCTAGCTGTTTTACCAACTTTGATCTTTTAATAGAAGCATAAATAGTATTGATTTGTCATCAATAATTTGGGGGCATAAACAAACATATCTACCGGTTATAATGAAATGTTTATCGAATTTTCGTTTTCCTTTACCTCCCAGAAAAAAAAGTACTTCATCGTTCCAGAGCATGGAAATTCCACCACGAAGTGCATTTACACAGCTCTTGAAGGAGATATGATTCCAAGACATTTACTGAAACATGCAACTCTGAAGTCGGTAAGCAGTGAACAAGTCGAGTGTATGCTTTTAACGGAAGCATAATCCAACCAGCGCCCAAGTCAATGCAACAACAAAAATGCTTAGGAACAGTATTGAGGTTATTCAAGATCTATGTTTTAGTAACAAACTGTGAAGAAGACGCTGTCACCGACAACGCCTCATTTCTTCCCCGTGATTCTTTTACTTCTGCATACTTTTCCGTTCACTACAGTTTGTATAAGCAGAGAAATTTAATTAACATTTTCCTTCTTTCGGTTCTTTTTAATAAAGGAAAATATCGAAGGGAATTTGACCCACGTTATTTTCCAAGTTGATAATGATACTGAAGTGGACGTTTACCGTGCAAAAGGACTTCACGGAAAGATATACGAGGTCAGTAACTGTTAACACGAGAGATCAAAATTAAAACTCTAGGCTGAGTATTTCTCTTTTGTTGCTGCTTTTTTTGTTTTGTTTGTTTTTCTTCTCGTTTTTAGTAATTTTGTGAACATGGCAGACGAGCGACTCTTTGAACTGTTTATTACTTTCTTAATATCTGTCACGTTTCTTTTCAACTCTTGAACGCCTGATCCCGCGTGAAATCGATCATTTGATCCTGGAAGTTTTGTTTTCAACTCAAAGGTGGCTTTTATGAATCGAACATTTAGCAAACGTCGAGATGGGCCGGGGCAGTGAAATGAATAAATGAATATACACAAAAGGAAGAAACAAAATAATTTATTAATAGGAAGAAAGAACTAGTATATTGATCATCATTTTCTTATCTAGAATGAACTTTTTTTTTTAATTTAGCTTTTCTGTTAACTCTAGATCATACTCTCGTGTTCGCTTGCTAGGTTTATTTGCATCTTCCAAATGGGACAATCCATATGCGCTCCAAGGAACATGAGATGAACTTCACAGACTACAAGCAGCTAAACTGCTACAAATACATTGAAGAAAATGATACAATCGAAGAGGCTTTTTACCAATCCAATGATTCAAAGCTGTGTAAATATTAATACTTTTTTACTTCTTTGCTTCAGAACACTGTCGTTTATTTTCTCCTTAGATCTGCGACAGTATCATTGACTGATGCCTAAAAAGGACACAAAATTACATCTTTCACTGCATATTCCCCGAGGGGTACTCCCTATAATTGCTTATACGCGGAGGACCCTTCCGAAAGAGGTACCTTTTTCGGGCTTGGAAAGGATAGGGATTTCAGTAGCTAAAGTAAATGAGAGGAAAGGGAAATCTATCATTTGGTCTGTGAAAGGACGTAAAAGAGCAAACAGAAAGATTTTATGGCTGTGAAAAAGGCGAGAAAATATCCAGATTTTGTGATTTAATTAACAATTAATGAATGAGGATGAGTATCTTATGAAGAATTATGGAGATCGAGGAGGGTGTTATCGGCCGAGGCGGATAACACACTCTGAGATCTCCATAATTCTTCATATGATACGAAAGCCGAATTCAATAGTTGTTTTATTATTCATTCAAAAAAATTAGCTAAAACATGCTTACCGTCCATCAATGTTACGTTCATCTTCGATAGTGCACGTTTAGGGTTGTTCAGCTACGCAAATATTCTCCAAATAGCAGGCGTCGCCCTTCGAGTTGTCTTCTTGCTGTTCTTGCCATGTTTTTAGCTATTATTTCGCCTAGTTCTTACCTCGGGGCAGAGCCTTTGTTGAGTACCCCCCAGGGAGGCGTCATAGTATTCGCAATTAACTAATTATGAACAATCCAAAGACGAACTCGAGTTTTTTATCACCAAATAGCTGAGAGTGAGCCTTCTAACCAATTTAATAAACCTTGCTAGCACTTTCTTTTTTCTACGTCTGGCAAAGAGTAAATAAGGAGTACTTTTTGGCNTTGGTCTGTGAAAGGACGTAAAAGAGCAAACAGAAAGATTTTATGGCTGTGAAAAAGGCGAGAAAATATCCAGATTTTGTGATTTAATTAACAATTAATGAATGAGGATGAGTATCTTATGAAGAATTATGCTTACCGTCCATCAATGTTACGTTCATCTTCGATAGTGCACGTTTAGGGTTGTTCAGCTCCGCAAATATTCTCCAAATAGCAGGCGTCGCCCTTCGAGTTGTCTTCTTGCTGTTCTTACCATGTTTTTAGCTATTATTTCGCCTAGTTCTTACCTCGGGGCAGAGCCTTTGTTGAGTACCCCCCAGGGAGGCGTCATAGTATTCGCAACTTAACTAATTATTAACAATCCAAAGACGAACTCGAGTTTTTTATCACCAAATAGCTGAGAGTGAGCCTTCTAACCAATTTAATAAACCTTGCTAGCACTTTCTTTTTTCTACGTCTGGCAAAGAGTAAATAAGGAGTACTTTTTGGCGCCTTTTTATCAATTTTATCGGGCTAGACAGCAAAGAAACCGATAACTCTAAACTAAAATTTATTTTGAAGACATGTACAAAAAAGAAAAAAAAAACAGAAAGAAATTTTCGAAATACTGTTTGCTCCAAAATTTCCAAATATAAAAAGACAATAGAGTTTTACAAAAAGAGAAAACTGGGGTTTTAAAAGTCTGCTAAAAGTTTCAGCTTGGTAGAAAAACTGGAAGAACGGAGCGGGATACAAACTAAGTAAACAAATTTACATGTACACATCTATACTTAGCAGACGTGTACGTAAACGTAAATGCCGCTTTTGTTAAGGTCTTCATGATCTGGCTGAAAGAAACCGTGAGAAAATTGCCTCCTCCGTAACCAAGTTATCCATTAAAAAGGTTAAAAGCAATAGTTTTGCAGCTGCAGAGCGGTGTCCTGCAAAGAGATAAAAACGCATCTTTATGTAAAGAACCGCAGCCAAGAAGAAAACAACTTAAAAATTTGAATGGTTTACATGAAGGGAAACTGACCATTTACATGAGGAAACCGGACATTGTGATTGGAGGATCAAAAATTGTTCCATTCCGCCGTTTGGAAAGAACAGAAAATGAGGGCTGCCGTTTGAGCCAATCCAATTTCTCTACTCTTTTGAGTCTCTTCAGCTTATTTAGATACTCTTTGAAGCGGGTCCTTCTCCCACAAAGTCAAATTCAATTGCTGAATGTTTACAAAAGAGACATTCAACCGGATGATTTGTGTAAATGGTAAGCACCCAGTTATCCAAGTATAGCCACTAGGATTATTTTCACCCTTTCCATTGGCCCGATTTACACGCTGTCTATGAGCTGAAAGATATAGCATGTTAATCAGCGATCAGAATGCGGGTTTGCGTGCGATGGCATGTTAGTAGAATTCTACTAACCTTCATTATCTTTAGTCACAGAAAGCCAATCATCCCCTGAGTCATCGATAATAGAGAAGAATATCCGAGAACTGTCTACCAACTTTACGCATAAAACAAATGATAGTATTTCCTTGAGCAATGCCAGTCTGATTCAGCAGCCTTCGTCAGTCGTTAAACGTCGTCGACGCGGGATTGGGTGGCGAAACGGTGGTTTGGACTGGTGGTACGGAAACTGGTGCGGGCCTTACCAGGGTGGTTATGAAGACAACCCAAAACCACACTGTCGGTGGTTTTGTGACCAAACGAAAAGCTATGTAAACCGCGCTTGTCGTGACTGTCTCCCGCCCCAGGATGGCTTGGATGAAGCATGTATGGAGCATGACAGGTACAATATCTGGTAACAATTAATGTCACATTATAAGACGAGATTTGGACTGTCTGGCCTGTTGTAAAAGGGGGCGAAATATAGTGACCAGTAACATGAACTCAAACAAATGCAATTGACGACTAGATTTATTATGTAAACATTGATTTACGCTAACAGTGTGGAATTTTGGGGGCCGAATCGCAGACGTACATGTATCCTCCGCGAAACGTCCCTAGCGGTAGGGAGCGAGGAGAAACGGTCGTATTCGCAAGCTACAGGTTTTGATATTTATTAGAGAAATGTTATAAATTAAAGTGATTTACATATAATTATCCTTATAACACAGGCGGTCCAAGCTCAGTATGAGAGTTTAATCATTAATACATGTGGTTTCATATTAAGTAATCCTTAAAATGGCCTTGAACATAAAAGATTTGTAAGGGAATTCAGGTAAAAGTTCAAGAATATAGATACTCGCTAGAATTTTCAAGAAATAGTCTTTACCTTATTTACTTTACTTGTTTTTCCTTGCTTGTGATTATTTTCCCGATCCATTTTTTTTATTGAAAATTCTGGCGAGTATTATTTAACGCAGTTTCTGCCTCCTTTCAAAGATGAATTGCAACAATGTCGCAAGGTTCGAGATTCAAAAATTGACGAGCGAACACACCTCGTATAGACTCGTGTCTCGCTTGGGTAGTGAGTTCCAGGACGGAAAGAACGCCCCCTTTCAGAAGAAGTTGGGAAACATTTAAGAACAATTTCAATTCGTCACACTCAGAGCAAACCCATTTAATTTCTTCAAAAAATCTATGTATAAAGTAATTTACACTTTTCGTAAACAGTAGAGACTCTTGAGCAGACAGATAACGAAATTATGTCGATGTGTATGGACATTAGCATTTGCATTTGCTGAATGGCGACTTATGTAATCGTTAAATAAAATTGCCAAGACTTGGTCGGCTAGATTTTTCCCATGCCTGAAGCAAACCAAGGTTGAGTTACGTTATCCCAAGTGAACTAAAAGCTTGTTTCAAATAGATCGTAAGATGGCTGTGAACAACTTTTAAAATCCTTATATCACCTGGTTCCAACGTCCTATTTCACACGCTGTGAAAATCTTATTTACGAATTAAATGCAGGTGATTTTCGACAGTCGTGACATGTATACGTTATTTATAATACTTCTATTTATGACTTTGTTTTTTATTATTAGGTGTCTCGTCAATCACGATAGGGGTCCTTGGTGGTGCCAGCCAATCGGGAATCGCTGCAAGTGTGATAGTCCATTTGTATGGAGGGCCTACAATCAAATCTACTCGTGTTCATCAAGGAGTTGTAGATCTCACGCCCGGCAAGTCTTCTGGACATTTTACTACCTTTTGTCTTGTTGGTATCCCGCAAGGTTCTGTTTTCCTTGGTTTCGGTTTGTTTGCGGATGTAAATGGTGTTCGTGTCCAAGAATTATAGTCTATTGGAAATGTATTTTTTTTAAGGCGTGTGCTTTCTTTGGTTCCGGATCAGTTTATTACTAACTATCAAGTCGAGTAAAACGGTAATAATTCATAGATTAACATGATAGGTAAAGGAAAAAAGTCAAAGAAATTGTAAAGCGTGATACGCAGCACATGTACAGATAGCTGCCGATGGTGTCAATATCAGCATGTATTTGACTTGTTACTTTTTTATACTCTGGAACCGTCTAATACTGTGCTGCTTTGTTTACTTGCATTCAACTTAGAAAAACTTTGACCCCGCCCTTAAGAGTTTCTGTCTTATTAAATTAAGAGTTTTTATCTTACTAAATTACTTCTTGATCAAACATTAAGTTCATCAGAATGAAGGGAATAACCGGCAAATCAAGAATCTTCGTTTGTTTAACAAATTATCTTCATCAGTATTGTAGGAAATATATGGAGCCGGTAAGACTATCCTCTCATATTATTTTATCACGTTAGCCAAAGGCAGTTGTAATAAAAACATTTCTTTATGTTCCGCCGGTTCCGTAGGTTCGGCGGTTCCTCCGTCTACAGTTCCACAGATTAGTCTTGCCCATAAGGAGGACAGTGCTGGAGATAGAGTTCGGAGGGTCAAACAGCTGCAAGGTGTTTCTTCCAAACAGTGATGATTTAAGTCGTATACATGCTAATCTTCGCATCATCTTTTAAAAGGGCAACTTTAATAGTAATATTAGCTGTCCGAACAGTTTATCAAAACTAAATGCATGTAGATTTTAAATTGACTGCCGTTTAACTCTTCAGTCGTGTAAGGATCTTGTAGTTAAGAGTGCTTGAAATAAAGTTTTTATTAGTCAATGTTATTGTTGTTCTTCTAAGTTTGAACCCATAGAAATTCATCCTCATCACAAGGGGAGGTCATCTTAGAGCAATTTGGACGTTCTTTTTAGCCTTTCGTAGCTGCCGGTTTCCACTGCGCGTGGTAGGAAAAACTTGCAGTTATGGAACGACCCGAGAGAAACAGGCGTCTCTCATTTCCTTTTGAGGCTAAGCTGGTTAGGAGAACTAAGGAACTGAAAGTGTAGATCTAAGGCCGGATTGGCCAAGCCACTTAAGTGGCAATAGGCCATTTGCGAAACTAGGAATAAACGTCTCAAGTTATAAATCGAACAGTTCTTGACTCATGAAGGCTTAACATTCCGATCTGTCTTGTTAGTCTTACAACTTAAAACCACAGACTGAGAAAAAAAGCTAACGAAGGTGACACTTTAAAGTTCCAAGCACTGATACACAATCTCCCTCTAAGAGCCCCACCCAACTGGAGACACTGTCCACAACGAGTTGGAATTTGGAATGTTGGTTTTGAGGAGAGGGGAGAACCGAGGTACCCAGTAAAAACCTCTCGAAGCAGAGACGAAAACCAACAAAAAAAGAAACCCACCTATGGCGTCCTACGAAGGGACTCGAACCCCGGCCACACTGGTTAAGGCTACAAGTTAGCTTTAATAATACCCACAGATTACCTATGATGCTTTTTCGTGAGCCAGTGTCGAAAAAGGAAAGGACCGAATTAGTGGGTGTCACTTTTGAGAAAAAAACTACAAAGATAAAAATGCAGCGATTCTTTTTTTACCTGCTTAAAGACATAAGTTGCTGTCAAACAAAGCAATTGGAGTCGACATTGGAGCTCATACTTCCCTAAGTCGAGTCGACAAACCAAAAGATACATATTCATCAGAGCTAAATAATGAAAATGGCAAAAATATTTTTCCAGCGGGAAAAGATACTCTCCATACATTTTCTTCAATGAAATCCAAACAATTTTCTAATAAATTGTTGACGTTTGCCCGGGTGTATACGCTATGAATGTTTGGGTGGTGATGTTCCGGTGGGATTTAAGACTAATGCTTTCTGATGATGAGCGCACAAACACTTCCTCCCATTTCCAGTTCGAGCGTTTCTTGCCGTTTCCCGGGGGTGTACGCCATGAATGTTTAGGTGGGTTTTCTGCTGGAACTGTATGATGAGCACACTACTCTCTTGTCCATTTCGCTCGTTTGTTGCTGTTTTCCCGAGAGTGTCAGCCGAGAATATTTGGTAGAGAATATTCCACCAAAAACCAAAAAGCCCAGCCCTATCCCACAATAACTATAAAGAAGAGACTAAACGGGCCACAAAGCGATCACGCTTGTTTTAAATTTATAAGTCATGTTTCGATGTGACGCACATCCTCGTAAGTTGCAATAAAGTTCCAAAATCTGTGGAATTTATTTCAATCTGAAAAAATAAACTAATTGTGCGAGGAAATTAAAAAAACAACAAACAAACGTAGATAACTACAATGTAAGTGTTTGAACGATGTAATTGACTTGATTATAAAGGTTATTAAATAGGCCTCTCTATGATAGCGTTTTCGAACATTTTAGTGAGAAAAATGGAGCATTAAGGTGGGAAACAAAAGTATAATGTACAATGGCCTAATTCTTACACGTCTTGCCGTTCTAGTGACTCTGAAAGTCATAGATGCAGACATGTAAACATGCATCACCGTTGAAGATGAAGATATTGCATAACATCCTGGTCGCTAAGATATACATATATATTATAAGCAATGCAAATACTTTTGGAGAGTTCAGCATGCTAGAAACATCAGAGCTGGTTTGCTTAAACACATTATACATCGCCTGTGCTATATTATGTTCAAAAATATCAAGATTTTTCAAACAACCATCAACACACGAACTTAAAGGAAACAGAAAGCAGTCACATGTAAAAGCCAGCCTAGAAAGTATTGGCGAATGCGTTTTCATAATCTGGAACAGTCTTTACATTGCTACGTTACTTAGTGTACTTTGGAAGTTTATGTATCAGTCGCAATTCGCCAACATAAATTATCTTTGTTCTTGGTTCGTGTTATTTCAGTTGGTATTCTATTGCTTATTTCTGCTAAGTTACTTGGCGTTCATGGACGGGATTTGCAGATTTATCAACGACATTTTCTTTCCTATGATTAATTCCCTTTCGTGGATAATTTGCATAGTCTGTCTGTCACAAGAGAACGGCTATGTGGAATTTCAAGACATTGGGTATTTTGTTGTTCATATTCTTCCTGTAATTGCGGCATCATTCTTCGAGATTTGGACTTACACGCCCAGAGGGACCAACAAGCTACGAACAGTGTGGACCATGTACTGTCCAGGATTGTTTTTGACTTTGTATGCAGTAAATAACGATCAAGTCGACGTCTATAAGTACTTAATTAAGCCTCCCAATCCCTGGTTTGTCGCAGTTATTGGTATATTTTCTAATCTGAGACTTGTTTTCTTTCCTCTTACGCGGTGACACGTTCAACTATGGTGCACGAACATTTTCTCTCAGGAAACTAGAGCTGACAGTGTAAAAAAAATGTCCTGACAACTTTTGAGCAGCGTCATGGAGAAATTAAGATATTGGTTTTAATAAATTTAAGCCAAGCTTTGAACGATACACTCTCAAGAGGAGCTCAGTAGCGCTTCAAATGTCACCTTTTGAATCATCGAAACAGATTTACCTTGTCAACGTAAGCGAGGAGTCAGTCTTTTGTGTGTTTATTTTGTGCAACTACATAATTTTTTTAATTTGAAACTAACATCATTATTCATAGGTTCAACTCAACATTTCTAACAACTCGTCCGGTAATCCACGGCGAATTTCCACTTATTTTCATTCCAGTAGTTTTATTACTGATATTATGTTTTGTTTCTCCTAGTGTATTAAAATTGTTGTTTATTGTGTTTGTTGAAGTGGCGAAGTTTACTCCTCTAGGGCTTCTAAGAGTAAGGTCGTTGTAACCACTGTTAATAGTTAAGCAGCGTTAAAAAAGGAGGATTAATTCAATAATAAATCCAGTAGTTATTTCGAACCATTAATCAGTTTAGCTACTTGAACTAAAAACATTCATTTCTTCAGATTCCACTTATGACCCTTTTTTTTCAGTCATGGTAACGCTGGTCAGCTTTTACAGTGATAAGTAAGGTATAAAAAGGTACTATACTGTCTTTATTGTCTCGATATATTCTTAGGGTGATCTGAAAGAAATAATCTGATTTAGCTGGATTACGATGAAACGCTGTCTACCTTTCACCCTGATCAGGAACCTCATTACAAAGAAATGTGTAATTTCTTGCAATTTAAAAGCAACTCTTTTTAGCTCGCGCCCTTGCGTGAGCAACACCTCTCCCAATATTTCGAGCTTCAACTGATATTTTGATTAGATCATAATAAATGTCCGCGGCTTCTTTTTCTTCTTCTTTCAATTCCGTAAAACTTAGTAAGCAACCCAATTATTATTATCGTTTTCCTGCGCGAGCCAAGGCGAAGCCTAAGTAAGTCCATTTTCATTTTATTTTGACCATTTAAGAGCGCCTTTGTCACAACTATAAATCACTGGTTTCTTGTCTCCTATAATCAAGGAAGTTGAATCACTAATTGCAGAGCGGGGTAAATTATTTCTTTTGTATCTCACAATTATTTTCTGCTGGTCATGGATTTCACGAAGGCAATCCATCTTGGGCTTTCGAATTAGTTGTACGACTGAGGACGAGTCAGGGAAAGGCGGCTTATGTGAGGTATAACATGTACACGGTATTAAAGAGTCTTTATTTTTTTTCAAAATGTATTCTTAGATTGCACGGTTTGAAAGAAATGATCTTTTTCGGCTCCATTAAGATAAATCAATGTCTAACTTTATCCGATTACTTGCCGCGTCAAATATGCTATGTAAAGCATACAGCCTCCTTAGTAAATTGCAAGTCATTATCTGATTTTAAGTTAAATTTAAAAGCACGTGAAATAAGTGAAGTAAATTACAATTTTGAATTATCATCTATTTATTTTGTTATTTGACATATTTACTTTTATTCAACTTCTGCATATGTACATATATGTATATATATATATTTTACTTTAGCTTTTATTACAGTTGATGTGATGCCTTGAAAGATTTTATCAACTTAATAAATGTAGATGTAGAACAGTAAACAACAGAACTGTTTTAGCCCGCGTTTTGCATATGCAGCAATTAACTATCACCTCTCGAAATAGATGGAGCTTCAGCTAATATTAATGGACTTTTGACCTCGTTTTAGACCATTTCAGTTTATAATGAATATTGCGGGTTTCCTCTTCTCCTTGTTATTATTAGGGCCTTCCTGAGTCGCAAAGACAAAGCCTTTGGTACTTATTTATCTTCGGTGCATGGCGTCTAATTATCTCTTACGATAAAGGAAGTTGAATCACTAATTACTGAGTGCGACGTATTTCTTTTTTAATCCTCAGTTCTTTTTTAACGCTCATGTATTTTAAGACAATGACAGCTGTAGATTTTTTTGGAAGTTTAGCCTTCATTTTTTCCGTGGGACCTCCAACACTTCCCATCATTTTGGCGTCTCACACCGATTGGGAAATTATTATGCAGCAGGCCAGGATACAAGAGTCATGCCTTGTTATTGTTACCCTCTGATGATCACAAAACATCAAATAACTGATATCAACCCAAGGTGGGTTTTTACCTGAGATTCTTTACACTAAGAAAATGCCACGACTGAATCGTCCTAGTTACTAAAGTTGGCCTCTTTTAACAATCGTATGGAAAGGAAGTAGACTCTCGCCAAGTCACCCGTAAAAATTCCCACGGACTTCATCACAAAGAAATGATATTTTTGACCCCTTTTCAGAGCAGTTTTTCCATTATGTGGCGAACTTTCTCTTTTTCCTTTGTCTTACGAGAGCATATCATAATTCCTGCCAAATGAACCGAATTCTGACTTGCTCTAGTTTTATTGTTAAGGCACGTCATAAGTTACCTATGTATTGTTTTCTCTGAGTTATTGAGGTTTATTGGAGCACTGGAGGTGGTTTGTCACATGTTTCAGGTCCACTTATATCATTCACCTTTGCTTTCGCGTTTACCATAATACTCCTTCCTTCAACAACTAAACGTGGATACAATAATTTCTCGGAAGAGGTATGTTCCATTCTTCCAGTGTCATTTATAATGGAAGTACACGTACGCATTTAACTAGTTGTAGAAAGGCAAAACTTTCCTAGAAACTATCGCCGGCATTTCTTTAGTTTCTTTAGCCTTCATTCCAAGCCTGTGCCTTTATTGACGTTATTGTTATTTCCATTATGGCCGTAGAAATACAAGCCAAATCCTTTTCTTTAATATAAGGGAAAATTAACTCGAAATTAGCCAACATTTTTTTACGATTCGTTTTTCAGTGGCTCATGTCATCTTCATTCTGAATTAAACCGAGCAATAATTAACAGCCCTAAATTGGAGCTATAGAGGAGGGTATTAGTCTTTTCGTAGGTGGCTATTTCATGCGTACTGTCACTATATACAAAACAAACTTAAAGAGAAGACTGAGGAGCTGACAGTTTTCCTTTCTTTTTTTAGAAGAAAAAAAAAAAAAATTTTGCGGGGTAGGGGGGGGGGTCTTATTTCCACGAATGCTGACTAGACGAACGGGGGTAAGCGAACAGGGCCCCGAACAGTCGTCATAAGCTTATTTATTCCAATCAATTAACAACAAAACCTTGTCACCCCCGCAACAGCTTCGCACAGTTCTTTCACAAATTGCTCCCTTAGTATAACAGGTTCTAGAAATGTCCAAAAAAATCTATTTTGGGTAAAATTACGTCAAAAATAGCCACTGTGAATTAATAATGTCATACTGACTAGCTTAGCATGGTTTTGTGCCGGGGCTTTGTGTACTGGAGATTTCTTTACAATATCTTATGAGAAGTCAAGCTTCATATACAAATTATGTTGTAAGATTACTCTGTACTTTAAAATAACGTGAGTTAACATTCACGCGGTTATAAAACCATCCAGTGGATGGTTTTAAAGTAAATCGTTGCAACTCTTCAGACTTCAGTGAGCTGCAAAGTAACATAAGTTGGCCTCAACACTTATAAGTTTACTTAGTCAAACAAAACCTGGCAGGTCTTAGGTCTTGCCTAACAGTTTTCTGCATAAAGATTAAGTTTCATAATTGTAAGTTGAGTAGGATTGTCTGGGTGAACGTAGTCCTGGATAGGACTGTTGTTGTTAGCAGTCACTGTCAACAACAACAGTCCTATTCAGGACTACGTTCACCCGGACGATCAAATTCAAGCTACTTATGAAATGAATCCTAGGTTCAAACCTTTCACAGCTTCATAATTGCCGGTGAAGGAAAAAAGAAACATATACTTTAATAGTAACACATGAACATTTTACCCTAGCACGTCCCTTTATGTATTGTGTCCCAATAATTCGGGAAAAAGGCACTTAGACACTTAAAAAGGACCACTGTAATGGCGAAAATATTTATTCCAAAAAAAGTATATTATTCGAACATTTCTTTAACAGGATTGCAAAGAGTATTACTTTTGTCGTTGTTTTAATAGACTCTAAATATATACCTCAGGCTACTTATAGCTGTTTAACGCATCATTTTTCTTTATTTATTTTTTTTTTATATCTAAACATTATTTTGGACGTCTATATGAACTTTCTCAATCACTGCCTCAAATATTGCAAGGGATGGAAAATACAATTCAGAAGGAAGTGGATAAGGAAAACTCAGATCAAGGTAATTTCTCTAAAATGTATCTCTCCATTTCTCCTCGTCGTCAATTTGATTTGTTGAAAACGCCTTAAAAGTATCTAAAATAAGTCATTACCACCATCAGGCATTTGGAATTTTAAGTATTTATTTAACCTCCTTTCAGCATTTAGCATTAAATCACGTCTATGTAAGTCATCCTTCGAAAACTTTCTTTAATAGACATCAAGGTAACAAACTTCATTTCTTTCTTCTGTTGAATCACAGCAGTTTCATTCAAGCGGAAGAGCTGCCTATCGAGGCCAGTTGTAAGATGTGCTGCACTTCTGATCGGTATAGCCCTGGCAGCCGTTGTCATTTCATCCGTTTACGCAGCAGGATTGTTTAATTCTGGCCCCGAATTACCAGAAGTCATGGAAGGAGAGGCCACGTTTGTAACTGACAACGGGGAAGGAGAAGTCTTTCATATTGTCGTTGATTACAAGAGGAAACTTGTTCAACTCACCTCACTCGGCAATCCTCCTTCTTCTTCGCCAGTATCTGGACGACGACTCATGTCATTTGAAGAAAATGGAACTACAAACGGCACCAGTATCAACGCAACCAAAATCGTCATACAGGATTATAACACGGTTAGTTATAAACCAGCTAACAAACTACGCTGCCAGCTTTCAAACTCGAATTGAACTGTGCCATCTTCTTAACCTTATAAGTGTATTCATGATATAACTATGTAACGAGCTTTCACTATTTTCCTTTCTTCACTGAGTTCATTGGCTAAGCTCATCTGAATAGGCTTTTGTTATCGTCTTATTCCAAGTGGTGCTACGCAAAAACAGATGGACATGTTTGGGATGCTCTCGCTTTAAACAGAAAACAGATAGACTAGAACCTTAAAATGTCATCATCTGGAGGGAAGCTAACACACCCTAACAGGCTACCAAAAACAAGTTAAACTGTATATGTTGTAATGATTAATGGGTTAGCTTTTTGTCCCAGATGTATAAGAGAATGTTTTCACGTACCCTCCTCTACGGTGTTTAGAGATTTGCAAAAAGCCTTCATACAGTTTCATACAGTGTGTAACAGTGACAATAGTAAGTTAGAAATGGGGAAACCGATCGAAAAGCAATGCATGTTTAAAATTGTCAACTTTCGGGTTTAACACTTAATGTTTGATCGATATGGAGCTATTATCACTAAATGGGGGACAATAAATCTTGAGATGAAGGCGCCTTTTTTTTCTACTTGTTTATAAAAAACAGGAGAGAAAGTACTTCATTGTTCCAGGACACGGAAACTCCACCACAAAGTGCATTTACACAGTTCTAGAAGGAGATATGATTCCGAGACATTTACTGAAACATGCCACTTTGAAATCGGTAAGACTCAGGCTCATTTAAGTAGTTCCAACATTTTCCCTTTAAAAACCCAAAGCCGTATTTCTTCTCCTTTTCTTTTTTCTTGTAGAGTGCAAATAATTAACAAACTGAAATATTTGACGGCGAAAAGCCAATGAAAGAAATGTGTGATACGCGCTAATCTGAGTAATTGAATTTTCAGCAAGTAGCCATCTTATTCTCCAGGGGCACTTTCCAAAAATTTTCGAAATGACCTTGTAGCAAATCCACGAGACTGCTTCATTGCTAATTTTGAAAAGTTCTCAGTGCGATGATATCACCTTTATTCAACTTTTCTATATGACAGGAAAATGTTGAAGGCAATATGACGCATTCTCTTTTCCAAGTTGACAACGACACTGAGGTGGACGTTTATCGTGCAAAAGGGCATCATGGAAAGATATACGAGGTAAGCCCATTTATACCACGAATCAAAATTAAAACTTCTAGACGACTATTTCAGTTATTTTTTCTTTTTTATAACGTGAACGATGGACGCCTTTTTTGAATTACATTTGACTTGTTTTATTTAGTTCACATGCCACGTTTTCTTTTTAACTATTTTACACCTTATCAACGAGGGAAACGACGGTGTCATTTAAACGTGGCTTTCGTGACAATTCTGCAAACATTGACATTGGTCGGTCAAAAAAAAACGAAAGATAAACGAAAGCACCATTTTCTTATCTATAATGTAGAGTTTTTTTTTTATACCTGTATAATTAAACGTTCAATTGTTGCGCTTTTTTGTTTACGCTCGCTCATATTCCGCTGTTCACTTGGTAGATTTATTTGCATCTTCCAAATGGAACAATCCACATGCGTTCTAAGGAACGTGAGATGAATTTTACAGACTACAGACGGCTTAACTGCTACAAATACAATGAAGAAAATGAAACAATCGAGGAGGCTTTTTACCAATCCAATGATTCAAAGCTGTGTAAGTTTTAAAGTGCGACTACCGTAAATGCGCGAATTAGCGCCCGGGGCGCTCATTTGATTTTCTAACGCGAAAAGGGGGACGCCAATTCGAAGGGAAGCGCTTATTTGCAGCTGGGCGCTAAATCGAGCATTTACGGTACTCGAACTGGGACACTTAGAAGAAGTTCATCCAATCAGAACGCATTGAACAAAAACTTGTGGACTTAAATTAATAGGCCAATAACATTCAAGCGTTTAACAATACAACAGCTTGTACGTTTAGGACCGTCTGAATTTACCTGTTCTCACGGTCATCTGCCCTCGTTTGTGCATGGTCACTTTGGATCCAATAATTTTTTTTTTGAATTTGTAGAGAATACCTGAATAGGTGGCGTAATATCTTAGGCCGGGTCACGCAATACAAATTCAAGTTTGAAAGATCTTGAAAGACAGAATTGATCTCCTAAACTGATATATTTCGCTGAAATTACATGTAAACAGTCAGCTAGGGGGTTATCATCACACTTTGTAGCATAAGACAAAAAAATTTTGAAAGTTAAGTGGTAGAATGTTCGAAGAAAACGGCCGACGGCACGTAAATTTCACAAAATACATTTAACTGAAACAGGCCCTGTTTGCACTAAGCAAAAGTTTGTTTAGCAAAAAAGCCATTTCGAGTGCGAACGATTATTATTACTATTTTTTTTTTCACATACAACATTTTCTCAATTGTCACCAAACTTCAAAGATGCCAAAACTTTCTCTTATCTCAGCTGCTAACAAGGTTACAAAAAGGAAACATTTTTGCAAACGCTAAACTCTATTTTTTGTCATAGTGCGAACAGGGCCACAGTTCCAAAGCACTAAATAAAAATTACGCGGAGAGGCACGGGATTTCAAACGGTCGTCAACTTACTGGCAGTTGTTTATAAGCTTGAATGTTATCGGTCTGCTTACTAGAAACTTCAGAATCTTTAGTTTTGCTACAAAAACAAACTATTTACCAACCTAAATATTGGCAGAAAGGAGTATAGTTATGAAAAACATTTTGCTACCGCTATAAAAATTCGAAATGAAAAATTAAGAAGAGTTCAAGAGACAAGTAAAAGCTAGGGTTTAAAAAGTCTGTTAAAAGTGTTAGCTTAACGAAAAAATTGTCAGAACCAAACGGATAAATTCAACGAAAACTACCTCTACGCTGTACTTAGCCGCCGAGTACATAAACGTACCTTCCGCTTTTGTTAAAGTCTTCATGATCTAGCTGAAAGAAACTGAGAAAATTGCTTCTTCGGTAACCAAGTTATCCATTAAAAAACTAAAACGAATAGTTTTGCAACTGCGCAGAAGTTACAAAGTGAAAAAGAGCCGCATGTTCAAGTAAGGAACCGCAGCCAACAAGAAACCAGCTCGAATTGTAATAGTTTCTAGGAACTTAAAAAACTTGCCATTTACATGAGGAAAATGTAATTGGAGAATCAAGTGGTTTGCGCCATTCCACCGTTTAGGAAGCTCTGAAAATGTGGGCTGTCTCTCTGATTCTTTTGAGTCTCTCCAGCTTATTTACATACTCTTTGAAGCGGATCACTCTCCAACAAGGTCACATTCAATTGCTGGTTGTCTACATAAGAGATATTCAGCCAGATGGTTTGTGTAAATGGTATGCACCCAGTTTTCTGAGTAGCTCTTAGCAATATTTCTACTCTTTTTACTGGCACAATTGACATGCTGTCTGAGTCTGTGTACTGAAAGATATACTATAGCGAGTTCTTCAGCTATCAGAATGCGGGCTTTGGGATTGTATTTTAATTTTACTACTCTTTATTACTTTTAGACACAGAAAGCCAATTATCCCCTGAGTCATCGATAGAGAACAATGTCCGTGAACTGTCTACCAACCTTACGTATCAAACAAATGATAGTATTCCGTCAAGCAATGCCAGTCTGATTCAGCAGCCTTCGTCAGTCGCTAAACGTCGTCGACGCGGGATTGGGTGGCGAAACGGTGGTTTGGACTGGTGGTACGGAAACTGGTGCGGGGCTTACCAGGGTGGTTATACAAACAACCCAAAACCTCACTGTCGATGGTTTTGTTCCCAAACGAAAAGCTATGTAAACCGCGCTTGTCGCGACTGTCTCCCGCCCCAGGATGGCTTGGATGAAGCATGTATGGAGCATGACAGGTACAATATCTGGTAACAATTAATGTCACATTATAAGTCGAGATTTGGACTGTCTGGCCTGTTGTAAAAGGGGGCAAAAGATTGAAGTCACTTAATTCCATAAAAAAATTCTGATTCATTTGACTTTTGTTGCCGCACGTTCGAAAAATAACCGTAACATGAACTCAAACAAATGCAAGTGACGACTAGATTTATTATGTAAACATTGATTTACGCTATCAGTGTGGAATTTGGGGGCCGAATCGCAGACTTACATGTATCCTCCGCGAAACGCCCCTAGTGGTAGGTAGCGAGGAGAAACGGTCGTATTCGCAAGCTACAGGTTTTGATGTTTATTAGAGGAATGTTATAAAAGTGATTTACAGATAATTATCGTTATAACACAGGCGGTCCAAGCTCAGTATGAGAGTTTAATCATAAATACATGTGGTTTCATATTGCTAATCCTAAAAATGGCCTTGAACATAAAAAAAAATGTAAGGGAATTCAGGTAAAAGTTCAAGAATATAGATACTTGCTAGAATTTTCAAGAAATACTCTTTACCTTATTTACCTTACTTGTTTTTTCTTGCCTTGTGGTTATTTTCCCGATCCATTGCCATATAAGCGATTTCATATGACTCCAAGTTTCCGCCCTAAAAGAAAGGACTTTAAGGTAAGGTGTATTTTATTGAAAATTCTGGCGAGTATTATTTATCTCAGTTTCTGCCTCCTTTCCAAGATGATTTGCGACAATGTCGTAAGGTTCGTGATTCAAAAATTGACGAGCGAACACACCTCGTATAGACTCGCGTCTCGCTTGAGTAGTGAGTTCCAGGACGGAAAGAACGCCTTTAAGAAGAAGTTGGGAAAGATTTAAGAACAATCAATTTGTCACACTCAGAGTAAACCCATTTAATATTTTTCAAAAAGTCTATGTATAAAGTAATTACACTTTCCGCAAACAGTAGACACTCTCGAGCAGACAGCAAGGTATTTTGTCAAGATAATGAAATAATGTCGATGTGTATGGACATTTGCATTTGCATTTGTTGAATGGCGACTTATGTAATCGTTAAATAGAATTGCCAAGACTTGCTCGGCTAGATTTTTCCCATGCCTGAAGCAAACTAAGGTTATGTTACGTTATCCCAAGTGAACTAAAAGCTTGTTTCAAATAGATCGTAAGATGGTTGTGAACAACCTTCAAAATCCTTATATCACCAGGTTCCAACCTCCTATTTCACACGCCGTGCAAATCTTATTCATGAATTAAATGCATGTGATGTTCGACAGTTGAGACCTGTATACCTTGTTTATAATACTTCTATGACTATTTTTTTCTATTATTAGGTGTCTCGTCGATCACGATAGGGGTCCTTGGTGGTGCCAGCCAATCGGGAATCGCTGCAAGTGTGATAGTCCATTTGTATGGAGGGCCTACTATCAAATCTACGCGTGTTCATCTTGGAGTTGTAGATCTCACGCCCGGCAAGTCTTCTGGACATTTTACAACCTTTTGTCTTGTTGGTATCCCGCAAGGTTCTGTTTTCCTTGGTTTCGGTTTGTTTGCGGATGTATATGGTGTACGTGTCCAAGAATTATAGTCTATTGGAAATGTATTTTTTTTAAGGCATGTGCTTTCTTTGGTTCCGGATCAGTTTTTTACTAACTGTCAAGTCGAGTTAAACGGCAATAACTCATAGATTAAAAGGATAGGTAAAAGAAAACAGTCGAAGAAATTGTAAAGCGTGATACGCAGCACATGTACAGATAGCTGCCGGTGGTGTCACTATCAGCATGTATTTGACTTGTTACTTTTTTATACTCTGCAACCGTCTATATACTCTGCTGCTTTGTTTACTTGCATTCAACTTAGAAAAACTTTGACCCCGCACTTAAGAGTTTCTGTCTTATTAAATTAAGAGTTTTTATCTTGCTAAATTACTTATCATCACAATGAAGGGAATAACCGCCAAATCAAAAATCTTCGTTTGTTTAACAAATTATTCTCATCAGTATTGTAGGAAATATATGGAGCCGGTAAGACTATCCTCTCATATTATTTTATCACGTTAGCCAAAGGCAGTTGTAATAAAAACATTTCTTTAGGTTCCGCCGGTTCCGCAGGTTCGGCGGTTCTTTGTCTGCACTTCCGCAGATTAGTCTTGCCCATAAGGAGGACAGTGCTGGAGATAGAGTTCGGAGGGTCAAACAGCTGTAAGGTGTTTCTTCCAAACAGTGATGATTTAAGTCATATACAAGCTAATCTTGGCATCATCTTTTAAAAGGGCCACTTTAATAGTAATATTAGCTGTCCGAATAGTTTATCAAAACTAAATGTATGTAGATTTTAAATTGACTGCCGTTTAACTCTTCAGTCGTGTAAGGATCTTCTAGTTAAGAGTGCTTGAAATAAAGTTTTTATAAGTCAATGTTATTGATGTTCTACTAAGTTTGAACTCATAGAAATTCATCCTCATCGCAAGGGGAGGTCATCTTAGCGCAATTTGGACGTGCTTTTTAGCCTTTCGTAGCTGCCGGTTTCCACGGCGCGTGGTAGGAAAAACTTGCAGTTTCGGAACGACCCAAGAGAAACAGACGTCTCCCATTTCCTTTTGAGGCTAAGCTGGTTAGGAGAACTAAGGAACTGAATGTGTAGATCTAAGGCCGGATTGGCCAAGCCACTTAAGTGACAATAGGCCATTCGCGAAACTGGGAATAAACGTCTCAAGTTATAAATCGAACAGTTCTTGACTCATGAAGGCTTAACATTCCGATCTGTCTTGTCAGTCTTACAACTTAAAACCACATACTGAGAAAAAACGCTAACGAAGGTGACACTTGAAAAATCCAAGTACTGATACACGGTCGCCCTCTAAGAGCCCGACCCAATTGGCGACACGTTCCACAATGAATTGGAATTTGGAATGTTGGCTTTGAGGAGAGGGGAGAATCGAGGTACCCAGTGAAAAACCTCTCGAAGCAGAGACGAAAACCAACAAAAAAAAAGAAACCCACCTATGGCGTCCTACGAAGGGACTCGAACCCCGGCCACACTGGTTAAGGCTACAAGTTAGCTTTAATAATACCCACAGATTACCTATGATGCTTTTTCGTGAGCCAGTGTCGAAAAAGGAAAGGACCGAATTAGTGGGTGTCACTTTTGAGAAAAAAACTACAAAGATAAAAATGCAGCGATTCTTTTTTTACCTGCTTAAAGACATAAGTTGCTGTCAAACAAAGCAATTGAAGTCGACATTGGGGCTCATACTTCCCTAAGTCGAGTCGACAAACCAAAAGATACATATTCATCAGAGCTAAATAATGAAAATGGCAAAAATATTTTTCCAGCGGGAAAAGATACTCTTCATACATTTTCTTCAATGAAATCCAAACAATTTTCTCATAAATTGTTGACGTTTGCCCGGGTGTATACGCTATGAATGTTTTGGTGGTGATGTACCGGTGGGATTTAAGACTAATGCTTTCTGATGATGAGCGCACAAACACTTCCTCCCATTTCCAGTTCGAGCGTCTCTTGCCGTTTCCCGGGGGTGTACGCCATGAATGTTTAGGTGGGTTTTCTACTGGAACTGTATGATGAGCACACTACTCTCTTGTCCATTTCGCTCGTTTGTTGCTGTTTTCCCGAGAGTGTCAGCCGAGAATATTTGGTAGAGAATATTCCACCAAAAACCAAAAAGCCCAGCCCTATCCCACAATAACTACAAAGAAGAGACCAAAGGGGCCACAAAGCGGCAAAAAAATCGCGATTTTTTAAGCGATCACGCTTGTTTTAAATTTATAAGTCATGTTTCGATGTGACGCACATCCTCGTAAGTTGCAATAAAGTTCCAAAATCTGTGGAATTTATATCAATCTGAAAAAATAAGCTTATTGTGCGAGGAAATTAAAAAAACAACAAACAAACGTAGATAACTACAATGTGAGTGTTTGAACGATGTGATTGACTTGATTATAAAGGTTATTAAATAGGCCTCTCTATGATAAGCGTTTTCGAACATTTTAGTGAGAAAAATGGAGCATTAAGGTGGAACCTTTTTACAGGGAAACAAAAGTATAATGTACAATCTCCTAATTCTTACACGTCTTGCCGTTCTAGTGACTCTGAAAGTCATAGATGCAGACATTTAACCATGCATCACAGTTGAAGATGAAGATATTGCATAACATCCTGGTCGTTAAGATATACATATATATTATAAGCAATGCAAATACTCTTGGAGAGTTCAGCATGCTAGAAACATCAGAGCTGGTTTGCTTAAACACATTATACATCGCCTGTGCTATATTATGTTCAAAAATATCAAGATTTTTCAAACAACCATCAACACATGAACTTAAAGGAAACAGAAAGCAGTCACATGTAAAAGCCAGCCTAGAAAGTATTGGCGAATGCGTTTTCATAATCTGGAACAGTCTTTACATTGCTACGTTACTTTGTGTACTTTGGAAGTTTATGTATCAGTCGCAATTCGCCAACATAAATTATCTTTGTTCTTGGTTCGTGTTATTTCAGTTGGTATTCTATTGTTTATTTCTGCTAAGTTACGTGGCGTTCATGGACGGGATTTGCAGATTTATCAACGACATTTTCTTTCCTATGATTAATTCCCTTTCGTGGATAATTTGCATAGTCTGTCTGTCACAAGAGAACGGCTATGTGGAATTTCAAGACATTGGGTATTTTGTTGTTCATGTTCTTCCTGTAATTGCGGCATCATTCTTCGAGATTTGGACTTACACGCCCAGAGGGACCAACAAGCTACGAACAGTGTGGACCATGTACTGTCCAGGATTGTTTTTGACTTTGTATGCAGTAAATAACGATCAAGTCGACGTCTATAAGTACTTAATTAAGCCTCCCAATCCCTGGTTTGTCGCAGTTATTGGTATATTTTCTAATCTGAGACTTGTTTTCTTTCCTCTTACGCGTTGACGCGTTCAACTATGGTGCATGAACATTTTCTCTCAGGAAACTAGAGCTGATTTAATAGTGTAAAAAAATGTCCACAACTTTTGAGCAATGTCATTGGGGAAGTTGAGATATTGGTTTTAATAACTTTAAGCCAAGCTTTGAACGATACACTCTTAAAAAGAGCTACCGCTCCAAATGTCACCTTTTGAATCATCTAAACAGATTTACCTTGTCAACGGAAGTGAGGAGTCAGTCTTTTGTGTGTTTCTTTTGTGTACCTCATTTGTGTACCTACACAATTTCTTTAATTTGAAACTGACTTTAATTTGTAACCGGTCAGCTTTTACAGTGATATGTGAGGTATAGAAAGGTACTATACTGTCTTTATTGTCTCAATGTATTCTTAGAGTGATCTAAAAAATAATCTGATTTAGCTGGATTAGGATGAAACGCTGTCTACCTTTAACCCTGATTAGGAACTTCATTACAAAAAAATGAGTAATTTCCTGCAATTCACTCTTGCCTAAAAAGCGACTCTTTTTAGCCCGCGTCCTTGCATGAGCAACACGTCAATCCACCAAATATTTCGAGCTTCAGCTGATATTTTGTACTGACCTGCTGACCTCTTATCAGAGCACTTAATAAATGTCGCCGGGTTCTTTTTCTCCTTCTTTCAATTCCGTGAAACTTAGTAAGTAAGCCAATTCTTATTATCGTTTTTCTGTGTGCGCAAGGACAAAGCCTGACGAGAGTGAATCCATTTTCATGACATATTGACCTTTTTAAGAGCGCTTTTGTCACAAATATAAATCGCCGGCGTCTAATTGTCTCCTATAATGAAGGAAGTTGAATCACTAATTGCAGAGTAAAATATTTCTTTTATATCTCGCAATTCTTTTCTGCTGGTCATGGTTATCATGAAGGCAATTCATCTGGTGCTTTCGAAAATTTTGTGCGACTGGGGACGAGTTAGGTAAAGACGGCTAATGTGAGGTAAACATGTACAAGATATCTATATACTGTCTTTATTGTCTTTCAAAATCTATTCTTAGATTGCATGGTTTGAAAGAAATGATCTTTTTCGGCAGCATTAAGATGAAGCAATGTCTAACTTTACCCGATTTTTTGTTACGCCTAATATGCTATGTAAACAGTAAACAACAGAACTGTTTTAGCCAACGTCCTGCATGAGCAACATCTAACTAACACCTCTCAAAGTATAACGAGCTTCAGCTGATATCACTAACCTCTTGAACTCTTTTTAGAGCACTTCAGTTAATAATAAACACTGCTATCTTCCTCTTGTCCTGCACTTTTTATTATAAAGCAATGGAACTTAGTAATCAACCAAGTTATTATCTCCTTCCTGAGTGCGCAAAGACAAAGCCTTTGGTACTTATGCATCTTCGATGCATGGTGTCTTAATTGACTCCTACTAAAAAGGAAGTTAAATCGCTTATTAATGAGTGCGACGTATTTCTTTTTTAACCCTCAATTCTTTTAGATGTTCATGTATTTCAAGGCAACGACAGTTGTACAGGTAGATTCTTTTAGAATTTATACCCTTTATTTTTTCAGTGGAACTTCCAAAACATCCCAACATTGTGGCGTCTCACACCGATTAGGAAATTATTTTGCAGAAGGTCAGGATACAAAAGCCATGCCTTGTCATTGTTACCTACTGATGGTACAAAACATCAAATAACTGATATCACCACCCAAGTCGGATTTACGCCTGGGATTCTTTACACTAAGAAAATGCCGCCTTCACTTTAAAATGAAAACGACTGAATCGTTCTAGTTATTAAAGTTGGTCTCTTTTTACAATCGCATGGAAAGGAAGTAGACTCTCGCCAAGTTACCCGGAAAAATTCCCACGCTCTTCATCAAATAAATGACATTTATACCCCTTTTTAGAGCAATTTTCCCATTATGTGGCGAACTTTCTCTTTCTCCTTTGTCTAACGAGAGCGCATCATATGCTAGGAAAAGGAAGTAATTCCTGCCAAATGAACCGATTTCTGAGTTTTATTATTCAGCCACGTCATTATTTAATTCCCCGCAATTATTTTCTGAGTTATTAAAACTTTTTTGAAGCAGTAGTTGTCGTTTGTCACATCCTCCAGGTCCACCTATATCATTTGTCTTTGCTTTCGCGCTTACCATATTACTCCTTCCTTCAACAATTAAACTTGCATACAATCATTTCTCGGAGGAGGTATGTTGCATTCTTCCAGTGTCATTTGTAATGAAAGTACATGTGTGCATTTAACTAGTTGTAGAAAGGCAAAACTTTCCTAGAAACTATCGCCGGCATTTCTTCAGTTTCTTTAGCCTTCATTCCAAGCCTCTACCGTTATTGAAATTTCCATTATGACCGTAGAAACACATAAGCCAAATCCTTTCCTTTAATATAAGGGAAAATTAACTCGAAATTAGCCAACATTTTTTTATGATTCGTATTTCAGTGGCTCATGTCATCTTCATTCTGAATTAAACCGAGCAGTGATTAACAGCCCTAATTTGGAGCTATAGAGGAGGGCATTGGTCGTTTCGTGGGTGGCTATTTCATGCATACTGTCAGTATATAGAAAACAAGCTTAAAGAGAAGACTGATAAGCTGACGGTTTTTCCCTTCTTTTTTTTTCCGGGGTGGGGAGGAGGGACTTATTTCCACGAATGCTCATCAGACGAATGGGGGTAAGCAAACAATGCTCAGAGCAGTCGTCACAAACTTATTTATTCCAATCAATTAACAGCAAAATCTTGTCACCCCCGCAACAGCTTTGCACACAGTTCTTTCACTACTCTAAAAAAACAAGAAAGATTTCAGCGCCTCTTGCCTCCCTACCTAACTGTACATCGTTGAGCCAAACTGCACGCTTAGCATAACAGGTTCTAGAAATGTCCAAAAAATCTATTTGGGGTAAAATTACATCACAAATAGCCACTGTGAATTAATAACGTCATATCGACTACCTTAGCATGGTTTGTGCCGGGGCTTTGTGTAGTAGAGATTTCTTTACAATATTCTATGGGTAGTCAAGCTTCATATACAAATTATGTTGTAAGATTACTCTGTACTTTAATATATCTTGAGTTAATATTCAAGCGGTTAAAAAAATTATAAGCTTGACTTACGAGAAACTGCAAGTAGGCTACATCTGTTGTAACTGGATGGTTTTAAAGTAAATCGTTGCGACTTTCAGACTTCAGTGAGCTGTAAAGTAAACTAAGTTGGCCTCAACACTTACAATTTAGTCAAACCAAACCTAGCAGTTCTTAGGTCTTGCCTAACAGTTTTCTGTAGAAAGGATTAAGTTTCATAATTGTAAGTAGGTTGAGAATGATCGTCCGGATGAACGTAGTCCTGGATAGGACTGTTGTTGTTGACAGTCACTGTCAACAACAACAGTCCTATTCAGGACTATATTCACCCGGACGATCATACTCAACCTACTTATGAAATGACTCCTGGATTCAAACCTTTCACAGCTTCATAATTGCCGGTGTAGGGAAAAAAACATATACTTTAATAGTAACACAATTATTTACCCTAGCACGCCCCTCATGTGTTGTGCCCCACTAATTCGGGTAAAAAGGCACTCAGACACTTAGAAAGGACCACTGTAATGGCGAAAATATTTATTTCAAAAAAGTATTATTCGAACACTTCTTACCAGGATTTCTCTTCTTTCTCTTTCCCGTCGCTTTTCACTTACAAGCAAACAGTTTGAATTCAATCCGCTATTGTTTTTGTTGCCATAACAATTTTTTCGAAACAGTTTACTAGAAACTGAGCACTGCGGTCACAAAATCCTTATGCAATGAAGTAGTTGAAGTAAACATGTTTTTGAACGCGACGACAGCCACGCCATTTCTTGTACGATTTCCCGCCCAATTTCCCGCCAAGAAAAAGGTGGGTTGCACAAATGCATCGCTCGATTTATAACATACTCCTCCCCCGGACGGGCTGACACCTGATTCCCTTCCCTCCCCCGCAAAGAGTGTACGGGCGTACGCTACGTCATAACCAAATTTTCTCGGATGGATGGTTTACCAAATTTTCTTACCCATGGTGCTCCGCTGGCGCGCTTTGCGCGCCGGAGCTCCGCCAAAAAGGTACCTCCATAAATTTCAAGTGCGTTTTAACAATTTGACACTTGAGGTCAATAAAAAGCAGTTGAAAGTCGCTAGTTAGGGCTTAAAACGGACGAATTAATCGCTGGCAACACACGAAAAGTTGCTCTTGGCAAAAGCGACAGATTTGTAACGAAATGAACAACATTTAAAAGCACAGAAATAATGACTTTTCAGTCTCTTAAACTATGAGGCTCCTAGCGAGATGCCCCACTAAAACGGACCTAGAATCCACCTTTCTTGACCCCACAATCGGTTGTCTAAGACAAAATAACCTCAACTAAACACTTACAAAGCGTTTTCATGCTTGTACACAATATTCCTATAACACGAGCACCACGACAAACCTGAAATCAGTCTGTCAACAACTTCAGGAAATCATACAATTAACCACGTTCGCGGCACTTATAAAACTATCCAAAACCAACCAGACACAATGTTTCCACGCTAAATACGTACGAAATATCATCGCATTACTCTCTCTCAATAACTCTCGCTTTCTCCACATAAATCATCACATGTAATCTTTGCTGACACGGTCGATTTATTCAAGATCCCGGATGTAGACGAGCCGTTTTGAAAGGGACACATGAACGCCGGCCTTTAAAACAATTTTTACTGAGTCTCTGGCCTGGTCAGAAATCGGCATCAATTTTCTCTCGCCGAATAGTTTTGACTCCTAAAAGCTACTTTTTGAGGCCAGAGACTCGTCTCCGTCCACATCAAAGCTTGCAATATGATTCCTTTCCGCCCGAGATTAGTGTTTTACCAGTTTAGCCAAAATGAGACGAAATACGGTGACATATTGGACGACGGCAGACTTTGCCAATCGTGAGAATTGTTCCTTCATAAGGCTTAATGTTGCCTTCCAGAAAACTTTGCTGCAGGCGGCCAAAAAGAAATCTAAAAAAATTAATCGACCACGGAAAACAACTTCTACCGCACGCGCCGATTTCAAATGCCATAGTGTTTTATGACAAGAAGGGAATTATGGGAAATGATAGGTAGGGAGAGGTGGGGGGTGGGGAACATGTAAACAGCATATTAAACACATGTTTTTTGATCTACTGCAGCTTGTTAAGAGATGTTATACTGTAAATATCATTAAAAAAATAAATGGTCAAGTACTGAACAAGCCTCAAATGAGACTGTTGCTAACAATTCCTGGAGGTACCATTTTGCAAATCCAGACAGATATACACTAATATGTAATTTACCTAAATGTCACCTTATATCTCCTTAAGTCGCCTAAATTCGCCTTAAATCGCCTTAAGTCGAACAACATTTTGACCAAATTTTTCCTCAAGTCGCCTAAAATTAAGGCGACTTAAGGTCCCAGAGTAGGCCTTGAAGACCTTGGATATTTTACTGTTCATATTCTTCTTCTCGTTGCTGAATAATTCTTTGAGATTTAGACTAACACATTTGCAGAATACATATCACCCGGACCAACCAACGAGATACGAACAGTGTGGGCGACTATATACTGTCCAACGTTGTTTTGAACTTTGTATGCAACGATGTAGTGGAAATCTATAAATACTTAGTTAAGCCTCACAATGCTTGGTTTGTTACAGTTATTGGTATATTTTTTAATTTGAGACTTGCTTTCTTTCCCCCAGGTTAGACGGGCACAACTCTGGTGTAGGAATATTGCCATATAGCTCTCTAGTAACAGCTGATTATTTCAAACATGACTCCTTTTTAATGCGCGTGTGAACACTTTGTTTAAGCTTCGGGATAAAGATAACATAATTTAAGTAACATATAAGTGAAATAACAAGAAGATCCATAACAACACAAAAAGTTACATGAATATAAACGGTTTCTACGCTACTCGTATTAAACTAATGCTACATATATTTGAAGAATATAAGACTGCTAGAATAAACAACGCTAGACTGGACCTTCCCGGATAGAGTTACGAAGACGGGAACTTGGATTGGGATAAGCATGTATTGATGTTCTGCACGATAGATATGTCGATCCTTGATGGAAAATTCGTCTTTTTGTATTGCACATCTGTAAGGTCTTTGGAGCTTAAGTAAGGCTGCGACTTGCCACACGGCTCCTTCAAGAACAATACGAACGCCCTGCGAAACCTTTAAAATGAAGGGAAAGTAATGAATATAGGTATCAGGATTTTTTAGCATGAACAAACAAACAACTTTACCCGGGAGTGGATAAGCACGCCTTGTGTATTGCTGCATGCAGAGTAACTACTTATACTGAAGTCCTCTATTAAGCCCCGACCCCCCCCCCCCCCCCCCCAAGCCCCCCCCCCCCCCCAACCCCCCCACCCCCCCCCCCCCCCCCCCGCAACCCACCAAACCAACCCCCCCCACCCCCCCCCACCCCCCCCCCCCCCCACCCCCCCCAAACCAACCACCACGAGGGCGCGCCGATGCGCGCAGGAGGGGTGCAAGAGGGTAAATAGAAGGAAATACACAAGACTTATACTGGCAAGT
>CALNXI010001982.1:68169-94710 GCA_942486025.1 Porites evermanni
ACGTAACAGTTACCTTTTTCTGGAGGAGAGAGAGAGGAGTAAGGGTTTGTCCGATCACGCTTTTCAAATGAAGTCAACAGGAAACGTGGGATTAACAGAGTTTTAACAATAAAACATAAATAAATTGCGGATTTTTACCGCTATACAAAGGGCACGGCCATAAACCCGTGTCCGTGAACCGAACCGTACAGGTTAAGCAAGACAACGGTGAGAGTTCAGGATACTCATAGCTCCACGTTCTTTGGGTACTATAAACGTTAGGCCAAACAAAAGACAATTCTCGTTCTTCAGGACTGTTTTAACCAAGTCAGTATTAACTGTGATCTGTGTGTATTAACTCGCTACGGTAATATTGGGGTACAAGCGCTGAGAAACCAACTTCGGAATCAGATAACATGTCCTGCAAAACCCTCGAAAGAGAAGTGAATCCTGAAGAATTTTTTAAAAACCGCTGAGGTCAGAAGGACAAGGATTGATTTACAGCAGCTGCTGGTATAGGTTGCTGTTAAAAATGCATGCAGGGAAAGGCGTGGTAAGTTTTTTTTTTCTATTTTTGCAGTCAACCGGCTGCTGCATGCCTTGCTCCGCTAGCCCCTATGGTTATTCCAAGCAGCCAGCACTCTAATTTTGATTTCAATATTTTCATTGCTGTAGTTTACTTTTAGGCAAGAGAGAGTACAAAAAAAACGAATGTTGTTGTTGTTGTTGCCGGTATCATCACGTGATTAACATATTTCTTTCTCTTTTCATTTAACTGCGATTTCGCCATAAAGGATCTGCGGATCTACGTGGATGCTAGGCTCGATGAGACTGTTAGCTGTTTAATTCTAAGGCATAATTTTATTGCAAAAAATCTTACCTTCTTGCCTTAAATGAGTAAATAACAGGATTTGCCATGCTGTTTAAGTGGATGAGAAAAAACGCTAAAAAATGAGGCCAAGTGCCGTGTATTCGGGCAATATTATGTAGCAGCATCGGGAAAACGCCCATTAAGAAAAATGCAGCACAAGTTAAGCCGATGGTCTTGGCGGTCTTCACATCACTTTTAATTTGTTTCACCGTTGAACGAATCGGTGTGATACGTCGGTTGTGCGCATGCACGGTTAACCAGATAGATGCTCCTAAGATAAGCATGACTGTGAAGGGTACCATATAACCGGGAATGATGAAATGTCTTCCAAATTTCTTTAAATAATGGATCCTGTACACCAGCACTGGAGCGTCACCTAAATCGATGTCAAGTCCCAATGTGAACATACCATAGGTATAGGCAGCTGCTGAAAGCCACACAAACACAACTGCTACTTTCGCTTTGTTGGGGGTCTTCCAAGAATGGTAGCGAAAGCCGAGCACAATGGCTCCAAAACGATCTATTGCGAGGACGGTGAGGTTGAAAACGGTGAGGTACATGAACATTACGTACACTGTTACAACGAACCAGGAAATGCTGCGTCCCCTGAGATAGGGAACTTTACAGATGTACCACAAGATCATAAGTGGCATATTAATTGCAGCGTTCAGGATGTCAACAACTGATAAGTTCACCACCAGAATATTGGGCACTGTTCGTAAAGTCTTAAACCGGATAAGCAACAAACAAATTACGCTGTTGCCCAAAATTGATCCCGTCATAACCAAGGCAATCATGCAGACGTGTATTGCTTCGTCTTCACGAAGGCACGAACTTGTCATGGCAGCAGAGTTCATTTCTCTCCGTACAATTACAATTTTAATTGTAGTATTTAATTCAAGCTTCGTTTCCTTACAGATCAGAGCCTGTCGTAGAGCCTCTTCTACTTTTGATGCATCTCCACTTCGTATTCTGTCAAAATACTAAATCGGCTGTCAGAGACAGCTAAAAAAAACAAGGACTTATTAGCTGGTAAGTTATTGCTCTTTATCAGGCAGTACTGTCGCAATTTCTAACACTTGCATAGCACTTTGTAATGAACTTAAGTTATCACAGTCTATCGCTATGAGATGCGTTTGTATGACTGATCTCCGTCAAGACATGAAACTTACCGTGACATGTAGGCTTGTTTTTAGTTTCTTTTCTGTTTTGATAAACAGACTAAACTCTTAATTATCGTTTTGATGTGCGTTGTTTGTTGCCGTTTTTAGATAGAGACTAACAGAAATCTAACGAAGGGGCGGCATCGAAGTGTATTAGCATACTTTAAGAAGCATAAGCATGATCAACTTAGAAAAACCAACAAACTATATATTTTCAATAAATGTCTACGACAAGCAAATTTGACAGTTTTATTTTTTAAATGAGTGGAGATGTGAGCAATTTTTGTAAGTTACGTGCCTGATGTTGTCATCACCTTTGATTGTGTTTTTGACAAGATATCTTAAAAGTAAACATAGAGTGCGACACGGGTTATTACAATATTAAGACACGTTACAAAGTGCGATGATTATTACAAATTGCGACGGTACAAGCCTCAGTTGTTCAAAAGGGGGTTAGACTTATCCACCGGATAACAATACAATATTCTATATGAATATATAGTACACCCGAATAAAAGAAAAGAAAATTGAGAACCTCCAAGCGGAATTGGTCAAACAAGTACAATAAATGCAAGTCAATGCGCAATTGAACTGCTATGTACTATTAATTTACTAACATTTTAACCTGCAGTTTTAAAAATCACAGTTTTTCGGTTTACCCCAAACTTTGAAACTGGTTCTTATTTTCTAAATTGCATATAAAAAAACGTTCTCAGTACTTGGGCAAATAAGATAAGTCAACAATCAGACCCCAAAATTCATGTGGTCAGTGCTTCAGTTCTTCTTACATAAATACTAATTTGGTATGCAGATTTTATATGATGAATAAGCTAAGTATGACAAAGTAGACTTGGCTACAAAGTGGTTTTTTTTCTTCAGAAAATAATAACCTATTTAAGAGCATAAATAGCCTAATTTTGTGCTAATTTCCATTTACGTAAGAACCTGTTTAGGCTAACTTGGGAAAATGCAGGTTCTTACTCGCAGGGTTTTCAACAACTGGAGCTTGCCCTGTGAAAACCGTTTTGAATTGACTTTCATCAACTAGAATCTTTTAAAGTGTTGAAAAAATATTTCACTTGTTCGCTGCGCTCACTCATGAAATATTTTTCAACACTCGAAGAGAAATTTCGTATCTCCGCGCGGCCATGTAATATCCTCTATATGTTATAGTTAATTTTTTGGCTCAGGTAATTTTTGTTTTCCTATTGTTTTGGGGTATCGTAATATATTCTAATGAAGTTGTAACAAAAGAAACATAAAATTACCTGACATAAAAAATTAACTACAACATATATACGGTGCCAAATAGCCCACAGTCGATATACTAAAATTCAAACATGACCTCAAGGCTTTCTGGTCGTTTTCAAAATTTGGGTTTGATTTTCTTTGTGTTCAAGTCTCTTTTGGGAATTGCGAAACAATGGAGCGGTGAACATGTGGCAAACCTCTGAGTTATGTTAGAATTTTAATATATCGAGCGTGGACTATTAAGGAAAGCGGAAATACAACTACTTCTTGACTGTAACGTCACATTTCATACAGTTCCTAAAATAGCATAGTTAACTTAATTTAAGCTTTTTCTCTCTTCAATAAGAGTTTCTTACTTTCTTTCTTATTTTCTTCTGTATATGATACTTTCACCGATGTATTTTTCTGTTAAGACAACGATGCTGGAATATTGCTACGCAGACCTGAATGGAGAGATAAGGTTGTACTTTTACCTTGAAAACTCCACATCTCAGANAATAGCCTAATTTTGTGCTAATTTCCATTTACGTAAGAACCTGTTTAGGCTAACTTGGGAAAATGCAGGTTCTTACTCGCAGGGTTTTCAACAACTGGAGCTTGCCCTGTGAAAACCGTTTTGAATTGACTTTCATCAACTAGAATCTTTTAAAGTGTTGAAAAAATATTTCACTTGTTCGCTGCGCTCACTCATGAAATATTTTTCAACACTCGAAGAGAAATTTCGTATCTCCGCGCGGCCATGTAATATCCTCTATATGTTATAGTTAATTTTTTGGCTCAGGTAATTTTTGTTTTCCTATTGTTTTGGGGTATCGTAATATATGCTAATGAAGTTGTAACAAAAGAAACATAAAATTACCTGACATAAAAAATTAACTACAACATATATACGGTGCCAAATAGCCCACAGTCGATATACTAAAATTCAAACATGACCTCAAGGCTTTCTGGTCGTTTTCAAAATTTGGGTTTGATTTTCTTTGTGTTCAAGTCTCTTTTGGGAATTGCGAAACAATGGAGCGGTGAACATGTGGCAAACCTCTGAGTTATGTTAGAATTTTAATATATCGAGCGTGGACTATTAAGGAAAGCGGAAATACAACTACTTCTTGACTGTAACGTCACATTTCATACAGTTCCTAAAATAGCATAGTTAACTTAATTTAAGCTTTTTCTCTCTTCAATAAGAGTTTCTTACTTTCTTTCTTATTTTCTTCTGTATATGATACTTTCACCGATGTATTTTTCTGTTAAGACAACGATGCTGGAATATTGCTACGCAGACCTGAATGGAGCGATAAGGTTGTACTTTTACCTTGAAAACTCCACATCTCAGATAAAAACACAAAAGATGAGCCTCTCTATGGGTATTTCCGACGAAATCGAAGTGGCCACAAACGTTTTTGATGAAACGACGATCTTAAAGATTAAAGCGACGATCTCATTGCCATTCCGATCAAGTTTGACATAGTTAGTCCCGCGATGAGGGCAAAGGGATCTGCAAGAAAGTGTGCTGCACGTTCCGAGTTTTTGCTTTGCTTATTAAACTTGTCGCTTTTGTTATGTTATATTAAATTCGTGGTTTTCGAACTCGCTAGAAGCTGTACCTAGCAAAAGATATTGATATTGCGACGATTTCGTTGAAAAGGCGACGATTTGATAGAAAACACGCGACGAAAACGACTTCCACAGGTACGCACAGAGGGCTCTAAGATCAAATTACTATCTACGTCTTTACCACTAATAAAAAAAACTTACTTCATTGGATTCTCGATAAACCGAAGAAAAGGAGAGTCGTCTCCCACACAATATGTCCTCTCGGGCATCCTGTTATTTATTAAGGCTGATGCACATTAGATGTACAGCAGACACGAACAAAATCTACAGACTTGAAATCAGTGTTTACTTTTCCACTCAAATGTCACGTATTATTTACAAAGCGAACTTGTTTCGCATGTGTAAGAGCAATTTTCTAATAAAGATAATTTCAATTTTCGAATTTACTTATTTCGTTTGCTTGGCTAATTTATTCCAAATCTAAAACACGAATTATCAAAGGAAAACGAATCCCCTCATCTCCAGATACATGTATCCATCTCCAATCCGTTATTTGCGATGATGCGAGTTTTAAGCTATATCATCTTAACCTTTAATAACAATATATTTTAACTTCAACCAGTAAACCCTTGAGAACTGACTTTAGCACCTATGAAGGCGTTAAAACAGGGGCACCTAACGAGAATATAGTTCAAAACCACTTAAACATAGCATTGTTGAACGCATTTTAGTATTCAAACCGTAGATATAGGCATTTTTTTATCCCCTAAAAATTTTTCATCTTTCGAATTTCCTAGCTGTAAGTCTAGTGATCCGAAAATTATAGGGATCAAAACTTACCATTCCGAAAATTTCAGTCAGGAAAAAGGCTTCCACAAATTCTAGGTGACCCTTTTAGGACCCGTTTAAAATGGGCAATCATATATACCATTTATTAGATGTTCGAAAATCCTAGGAGTGGCAGGCAAGCAAGAAATTTTACAACAAATGTTCCGAAAAATCTAGATCTCAAATCGTCTTCCGAACAGATATTTTCCAAAAATCGGCGTTGGGTGCCCCTGTTAAAAGTATTGACTATTAAACCTGCCTTGACTTTAACCTTTTACCCACAGAATGCATTTAGACTGACAAATTAAGGAAAGCGGAAATTAATTTTACCTTGACTTAAAGGCCAATTTGTATTCAAAAAGGAGCCAGTTGAACTTGTTTTAAGCTCTCAGTTTGCGACAAGGTATTCTTATGTACGTTGGCCGAATCGTCATCTAGTGTTCAATGAGGCCTAACTCCTCTAAGCATAAAAAAGTTATTCAAAAGTACGAAACCATAAACAGGCCTGTTTGCATAGATCAAGATGTGGAGCGATATTACATACGTCAAATATGACCAACACAAATATTAGGACAAGACTGCGGAAATTCTATATACAATGTTTTCCTTCGCAGTTGTTTGGAAATTCTCTATGGCAAAAAAAAAAGTCTTAAGAGGGCAGCTTAAAGTGTAATTATAGATAATGGAAAATACAAATTTATTCAAGAGATTTTCAAAATTCGACTGTTTATACTCTAATCGCCAAAGCATGAGACTAGCAAAAATATACTACGATCGTGCTTATCAAAGTTCACCTGCCAGCTTATGTAAAAGAGGCTCAAGAAAACGGAGGGAAGGGCATTGATTGGCATTTACTTTCCCCAACAAAACAAGTTGGTGAACCTATTTTAGGAACTTATATTAAATTCTGTCGCTCTTGATTTGCTTTTTACCAGCGTCTTATTATTTAGAAAACAGGAAAAAATTAAGCTAAAAAAAACAAGAAGTAAAAATGGCAGTCTTGAAGAGACCAAGAAATCACGAATTTCTACTTAAGACCCTTCAAATTTCTAAGAATAAATGTCATTCTTTACCATTATTTTCATTATTATTATCTTTATTAGTTATTATTATTATTATCATTATTATTATTTCTATTTTCATGAATGGTGATAATATTATTTAACAAAAACCACCGGAAATAAATTTTTCCAAGCAAAAGTGAACCACAGCATAAACACCATTGCATTATATCATTAATTGTCATCTGGGAAAAAAAAATCATGGAAATAGAGGTTATAAAATGGTAAATAAAAGGTAAATGGTACACCACCAAGATACATTCATTTGTTTTATCTGTTCATAAAGAAACTGGTAATTTGTATCGTACACATCAGCAACTTAGGAAGCAGGTACGCAACGTTGCATACCTAAAAATAAATTTGCGTTACTTTTAATTTTTGTCCGTTTTTTACTTCCAAATGTTACTGTCCCTCCAGAATAGCGACGTAGCGAGGCTGCTTGTCCTCCAAGCAAAAATAAAAAGATAAAATTTTGATAGATTTAACTTCTGTTGTTCTCTGATGTGTGTGGCGTTTTGTTCCCGTTTGGTTCTTGTAAAAGTAACTGACAAGTAAAAAAAAGTTACAAAGGTTTCGACAGCATTTCCTCTCCTTTCAAGACGCATCTGACACAACGGCCTCTTCCGGCGCCGTGCGCCTGAAGAAATTGTAACCTTTTACATTCAAATTGCCAATGACGGATAGAAAATGAAATAAAAAATAAATAATGCTTCAAAGAAAGAGCACAGATCTTTCATTACATTTCTCCTTTTTTTGTACTAGCCGTGAGATTACCCCTGTAATACGTCATCAAAATAGCCTTTTAAAATAATGGCACAAAATTCAAGATCAACCGGCTGAACTGTCATAAATCTGACAGTCTGAAAGAAAAACGATTAAATCTGTTAAATTATCATACGTATCTCTTCTTCGCCAAATGCTTGTAATCTCTTACACTTAATGATTCGGCTGAACAAAACTACATCTTCAACCCTCTATCCTACATGGAAAAATTTTGTAGCATGGAAATAATTTTGCTACTAGATGTTGAAGTAAAAAAAAATGCTTCAAAGAAAGAGCATAGATTCGCCGTTATATTTTGACATTTTTGTCCTAGCCGTAAGATTAATACGTCATTAATCTGTCAGCCTGAAAGCAAAACGACTAAATCCGTGGAATTATCATGCAGATCTTTTCTTCACCAAATGCTTGTGATCGAGTCCACTTAATAATGATTCGGCTGAACAAATTATAAATGCTGATAACCCAATTTGCCGCCATGGCAAGACAATTTTTACTAGCCCCTGAAAAGTTGGCACTCGGGGATCGCCTTGGCACGACCCGAAATCATGAAGTAACAGATTCCTTTCTCTGAAGTCGTTGTAAACTTTATTTTCAAGCATTATATCCGTGCCTCAAATAAAAATTTTAACTCATCATTAACGTTAGCTCTGTTTAAAGCTGGAAACTAACTGTTGGAAAATAGCATAGAATTGATAGCTTTATGTTGTTCCCCTTAAATGGATATATAATATATAATATATAAAATAGCACAGATGTTCATTTCTATGCCTCAACTTTGTAAGATGTAACGCATGCAAGTACGGTGTAAACGTATTTATCGAGCATCGTTTCTGTAAGGGATGCTATCGATTTTTCTTATTATTTCAAAAAGAGAGCATTAGATAAAAACCCTTATTTCCTCTCTTGAACCATTAAATGCAGCTCAGAGTTTTACCATGCGTTTAAACTTTCTCGAAGTAAAATATGGAGCATACCTTTTGTTGTTGTATTTATCGAGGAACGTCGAAACTGAGTTTAACGACTTGGGCAGAAATTGTTATTAATCATCCACACCGTGTCACCACGAACTCGGACTTACGCAATTGTCTTGATCGTAGGCAGCTGCATTTGCAAAACCTATGTATAACTGTTATGACTGTATTGTCGAGGAAGCTTTGTATTGTAGGAGAAGGTTGATTACATAGTTTATTGATTTAAACGTCAGCAGCTTTTAATTTGACTTAAAGATATATTCTGTTTACACACAAATACTATCCCACAAATCGAAAAGTTATAAGAATTGTTTATTTAAATGTTATGCTGCAAAATTAATAAATGAGTTTTATTTTTTAAGACTCTTTAACTTTTGTGAAAGCACCAATCAGTAAATATCATCATGATTTGAACAAACATGTCTTGCGGATTTCAATCAGAATGCTCAATCTAAATTCAAATGAGTCGTATCTAAAGTGGGATAAAACTTTCAAGTATTGTCGTCTATCAGTTTTTCTTGGTTTAAAACGTCCCGTGGTATATAAAGAAAAATGTTGTTCAAGACTGCTGGCCTTGTTTCTTCTTCGTTAATTTAGCAAATGGTCTGGGTTTGGAAAGCGAATGAGACTCTGTCTACTAAATTCTTTTCGCTTTAGTTGAAGGAGTGATGCAAACTAGATTTTAAAACAAAATAAGACTTCAAGCCTCTCCCCAGGAAAAATTAAAAGGTTGTTGACCTCAGTGCAGAACGGATGTTTGATAAATCTTTCATTTAAATCTCTGTCAGGGCGAAATTGTCATTTATGTTACTTATTTACAAACATAAGGAATCGGGTGGTCATCTAAGGACGTCGATGACTACAAATATACTTTTTCAACTAAAGAAAGCGACAATTAAAAATTAAAAAGCCATCAAGATGCAAATGACAAATTGATATAAAAGGCGTCTCTACCAACCTCAGTCTTATCTCTGCCAACAAAGAAACTGCAAGGAATCACATTCCCAAGATGAGTAAGAAAAAAAAAGTAAAAAGTATCAAATGATCCTCGAGTTATGGACGCCAGGAAAGAGATCTGCAAAAACAGTATGAACTCTACCAACAGAATCCCGAAGAAAGCGGGCCAAGGCGAGAAACTAAAAGCTAGCAACGAAATGCTTGAAAAAGTGTACCTTGATATAGCTGACAGTGAACTACACGAAGTCGTTGACGAAATAGTATCCAGTGACAAAAAACATAATTACAAAGCAAATTCGAAACTCGTAAACGAAGCTGGTATGATCACTTTAGCAACTTACTTGGTGTTGAATTCTCGGCAGACAGTAAAGATGACAACGTAAAGCAGATATTTCAAAACGTACCTATAGATGACGGCCTGTTCCCTTTGGACGAGTTTAAAGCTGTGAAGAAGAACATCAAAACAAGTAAGGAAGCTGGCCCAGACGGAATTTCCCTGGAGGTCTTAAAATACTGTGATTTGGATGAAACTGTTCCCGCAGTTTGCAATCAAGCTTGTTATAAACCTTGACAAGCCAGACCAGTGGTCAGAAAGTTCCCATAACGAAAGGCGGTAATCTTAGCCAAGTCAGCAACTACAGGGGAATAAGTTTATCCCAGATAATGCTCAAAGTTGTCAACAAAATGATATTAAATCGCATTCATCCCATCCTCTATCCGTTGCTACGAACAAAACAGAATGGGTTCAGGCCTGGTAGATCCACCACAGCAAAAATCCTGACACTACGAAGAATTATTGAAGCTATCGGAGCCAGAAATTTGCCAGCAGTAATTACATTCATAGACTTCAGAAAAGATTTTTATGCTATCAACAGGAGAAAGATGCTTCAGATTCTCAAGGCCTATGGCATCCCTACACGGTTGGTGGACGCCATTAGTAAAACCTACGAGGAAACAAGGGCTAATGTCTCCTCCCTTAAGGGTGAAACTGAATTATTCAAAATCACCACAGGGGTGCTACAAGGAGTACACACTAGCCCCTTACTTGTTCATAATAGTTCTGGACTATGTACTACGAGAGGCTATCGAGGGTCACCAGGAGAGTCTTGGGCTAACAATCAAGCCTAGACAAGGACGCACAGTTAAAGCCGAAAAAGTCACCGATCTAAACTTTGCAGACGACATTGCTCTTTTCAGCGATCAGTTTCAACAAACACAAGACCTAATCAGAAATGTTGAAGAAGCGTCGGTCTTCTACCAAATGCAAAGAAGACAAAATACACGTTCTTTAACCATCATGTTAATCCTGAGCTCACTTGCACAAGACGACGAAGTAATTGAACCTGTTGAGAACTTCTTCAAGTATCTTGATTCATGGATCAGTGACTCAGAACATGACGTCAAGGTCAGAAAAGGCTTTAGCTTCGATGACTTGCAATAAAATGAGAAGTGTGGACCTCAAAGCTGCCACGAGCAACAAAGATCAGACTGTTTAGAGCAACTGATCAGTCTGTCTTACTCTAAGGAAGTGAAACGTGGACCGTGACGAAGACGATGGAGAAAGGGGTTAATGGATACTACACCAGAATGCTAAAGCTGCCACGAGCAACAAAGATCAGACTGTTTAGAGCAACTGATCAGTCTGTCTTACTCTAAGGAAGTGAAACGTGGACCGTGACGAAGACGATGGAGAAAGGGGTTAATGGATACTACACCAGAATGTTGCGAACGACCCTGAATGTGCACTGGCAACAGCATATGAAAAACCGGGAGCTATACGGAAGCTTCTCAAGAGTTCGTGAAACATTCCGTGCGAGAAGATTAAGATTAGCCGGCCATTGTGCACGTCACAATGAAGAGACGGCTTCCAAAGTGCTGCTTGGGAACCCCAACATGGTCACCCGAATCGAGGTAGACATAGAGCTACATACACTGACACTATCAAGGCTGATACTGGACTGGACAATACCAAAGAGAAAAGAGATGCAACCAACCATTCAATCGAATAGTCATCCAAAAGACAAGGATAGGGTTGAATTTTGGCATGAAAAAGGTTTAAAGTGGTTGGATTCAAAACTATGGTGTGTCTTACTTGTAAGTGCTTTAGGGGGACACAATCAGCTGATGCACATGCGCATTAGATACCATTTCTTTGCTGATTTTCATGTCACAAGACACGTACACGCACGTGAAACAGCAAGTGAGAAGCACATCCGGAATATCTGAACAAACCTTGGGGAGATGAACTACAGAAATTGCAAGTCAAACTCATGATTATAAACCCTAAGTCATGCCAGAGCGCACATTTTTTGTGACTTTGTTGTATACCATTTCGAATTCACCGATTACAGAAAAAAGCCAAACATCGACGAATACTTCCGATAGAGGTGAGAAATGACACGAAGCCTGAATCATTGTAGAAGGTTCAAGGTCGAGAAAGTTTGATTTTTCAGATATATATGTAACGATTGTTACTGATTTATTTCTCTTGATATTTTGGTCAACACACGTCTCCCACCTCTTCTTTTCATGTTCCTTTAAATACTGGGTTTAACAGAATACATGATAAAATACTGTTATAGGATGGTAAAAGTTTGCTCAAAAAGAGGTTTTCAGTAAAATATTGACGATCGAATGAGACACCAGGCAAGATTGAAACATGTAAACACTTTTCAAGTAGTTTCCAGGTCAGCCCGGTCCCATAGCTGACTGTGACCCTTTAAGTGCCCCAGTTCCACTTTCATGTAATAGGAATTTTGATAGTTGCGCAATTTTTTATTCCGATTTTTATTTGCTTTACTTTAGAGAGGCAGGAATTAGAATAGTTTTTCTTGGTCAATTTTTTTGTAAGGAGAGGCTATAGGAGTTAAATCGAAAATAATAAGAACTGGTAGAGATGTGAAGTCCTTTTAATCTCAGCAGACAAAATCAGACTCAAGGTCCGCCTGTACTTTCTTTCTCTTTATGTTAGTTAGTCTGTACAACCCTTTTCAGTTTATTGTTACTGAAACATGACGCATTGACCCTTTTAAAGATACTCTGTTTATATGGTTACAGGCCAACAATGTCACCTTTCAGGACAGTTTTTACTGCAGCCAATTACCAGGAACATACTCTCTATCATCATTGACTGTTCAGACGGGCCACTTCACGAAATAACTTTTTACGGCTTGTTTCTCCCTTAGAGTGCCTATGAAATCGACACCTCCATGTCCATACTCAAAACCTCTGGGACAGTTTTTTTTTCCATTATGATTATATATGAGCATGTATCACAATTTTGTTCGGGTTCTTTGTAGTTTTGTTTTCCATTTCTGCTGCAAGCTTTATTCTGTCGTTTTTCATTGAATTTTGTCTCGCTAGTTTTCTACTTTTCAAAGTTTGTTATCAATGATTTAGCTTACAACCTCGCATAAACAACACGAGCAAGTTGAATTATGATATCGATTTTTCATTTCTTCGTTGATGTTCTTTTTATAACCAAATTCGCCTTTATTGATTAGAATTTCTCAATCTTCAATCCAGAACCTCGAGATTCATATGTTTAAATAGCTCTTTTACAAAGCTTTTGAGTAGTTTTGAGCACGCTCAGCTCGATTATTGCCGACCAAAATCTTAAATGGGAATTAGCAGTTGCAGCTTTTTTCAGATAAGAAGTTCTTTGATCCTTGTTCGGCACAAAACACTGGATCACGATTTATCTGCCAAGACAGATACATGTAACCCCAATTGTGATAATAAATGAACTAAAGAAAATGTTTCAAAGTCTAATTTTGCTTCCACTGCATTTTTTGACGCTCTTCATCAACACAAACACATATCTTGGAGACCGAATTAAAATCGTCCCGAAACTTTCGAGAATGAGAAAGAAATACAGTGAAACCCTGCCTTACGGGCACTCCGGTAATGTGGTCACCTCGTTATTATGGCCATTTTTTTCGGCCCTATTGTGGTCTATTGGTGACTGTATTAATGGGGTTCCACTGTAAACAAATTATTTACTGGCCTAGGTCAGTCCGTATGGAAATATTGCCAGTGTGCCCTCAGGCGGTCTTCCGCACGGACAGAGGCCTTCCCTCCCGGTCGGCAAATAACATAATCAAATTTATTTGCAGTTAGATCACTTGAAAAAAAAATTGTTATGATGAAACTAATTCTGAAGTACAGTGGAACCCCGTTTATAAGATCACCAATGGGCCAAAAAATTTTGCATATTAACACTGATTTTTTACCAAAGAAATGTATGGCAGTTTTTGCCAGGCGGCCAAAAAAAAGTGGCCGTAATAATGAGGTGACCGTATTACCGAGGTGGCCGTAAGGCGGGGTCTGACTGTACCTGTAATTAAAGATGCAAGTATCTGCCTACTATTTAATTGTCCCAATTGTTTTAAAGAAGCCTTGTTTTTCCTACCCTAATCTAATATAGGCTAAATCTAATTTCTTTTTTTGTCCGCAGAAATACATGTAGTAAACTCTCAAGCTTCAATGTAAATGAGTACCTGTGGTAATTACGCAATAACTGAATTGAGCCCTATAGAAGACTTCATGTTCGAAGCTAAGGTGGCGTCAGTTTCAAGTCAAATTAAAGGTAACAGTATAATAAAAAATATGTTGCAGTCTTCAGTTTTGTTTAGAAAAGTTTGGCGAGGGTGGAGTCTGAGCGGATATTAAGAGTACTTGATAAACGACCTTTTGGAAATAAAGCGCTCAAATTTATTGTTGTTTTCCTTTGGGGCTATAAACAGGTGATCGAAACGCACCTGGTAGATTCTGTGGTAAACAATTAAGGTTTTAATCCTGTCACTGATATTCTCTCTCCCGATAATTTAACTCTGAAGAGGAATTTTAAAATACGGGCTTTCGGTGGGTGGATTCACTAGTTTCGTGTGGACGGAAAGGTCTATTCATGTAAAACGAACCCGGGGGGGGGTGCTCCATTATATAAGCCATATTATATAGGTATTTGTCGCCCCAACGGGTAGGGTTTTTGCGCCTTTCTGGTCTGAAAACGGATATAGATTTTGCTCATTTTGGTCTGGAATCGGGTGTGGTTTTCGAGGGAACTACAGGAGTGTATGAACGTATTTATCGTTTCGATTCTAAATGAGTAAGAAGGAAAGAGAAATATGCGAATTCTAAATGTATTTGAAGAATTTTTTGTTTTCGCTCAAATGTAAGTAATGATGATATAATTTCTGCCTAACGGCCAGGTCTGAAAACGGGTGTGGAAGATGAATTTTTTTGGTCTGGACTAGGGTCAGGATTTGGAGAACCGGGCGGCACAGCCCAACCGAGAATTCCCAGGAGTACGCCCCGGGAAAACGAAGTCATTTTTTTCTATGCGGTTTCAAAAATATCCGGCCAGATTCATGTGGACGACGCCTTAATTTATTCCATGAGAATTCTCCTTGTTGTCAAGTCAAGTAAAAGGAGGCACAGTATACCGCACTAAGGACTTAGTTCATAAAATGGTTGCATTTAATACACTCTTGTTTTACTATAAGAATATATTTGTTAGAATATCGAGGCTAAAATTTGCGAAGGTTTAAGAATATTTTAAGAATAAACCTTAGGCTGAGGTCTCGAAAAAAAAACTTGTGTGTTCAAAAACTGTAAATACAATACAATTATATGTTTTCATCAACGTATTCCATTCTCTTAACAGCAAAACTTGCCAACAAGACGAAAAAACCTATAGTAACTATTCTAGATACCCCAATACATTCTAAAACGGAAATGTCAGAAGTTATAATTTAAGAATAAGACAAGAATATGTTCAGCCTAAAATCGGCAGAAAACAAGAATATTCAGCCTGGGCCGGAAAAAACAACATTCATATATTTAAAAAAAACATGAGTGTACTAAGATACCGATTATGCTTGTTTCAGTTTTTTCTTCAAAACAGCTGTTTTTTTTTCTTCAAAACATTTGTTTTTTTGTTTTTTTGTTTTTTCATTTTTCATTTGCTCATCATTTAACACGGAAAACGGAAACTCAATCCTAGTAAGACTATTCGATTGGTTGAATAAACCAAAAGATTAGGCTTGGCTATTCATGTTACTTTCATTTAAACACAATAATTTATTCTAAACGAGACATTGGAAGTTTCTAAGTTCTTTTCTCTCCATTTTCTCTCTCTGGAATTTAGGTAAGTACGAATACTTCTAACAAGGCAAAATGATTCTAGTGCTATAGATTTTAGGAAACCGGCCTTAAGTTCACCTTTTTTGGCCTGAAATGTAATAGTTTTCTTTTACAAATTAACCTAGCTTTGTCTTTATAAATACTAAACAGCGTAAGCGAGGAATCACTAGCGTGTCGGACCCTAGAGTTTTAAGACCTTTTTTTAACAATCCTGTTATTTTATACATGTATTATCTGTTTCAAAGTCAAATGATTGGATTGCAGGGTGTACTCAAGCGCATTTCCACTAAAAACACCGCCATTCGTAGGCGCAAGCGTATGTACCCCGTTAACTTTCTCTGAGGCACTTATATGTATAATGCTAATATGTTATGTATATCTTAATGACCGTACAAGCGATTAATGAAGAGCAAGTTCAGAAGTTATCCATTGAGGACGAGAGGTCTCATAGCTTCTAATACAGGAGATTGCGTATCCATTTCAATATTTTTCTGTAGTCAAGTGTTTTTAGCAACTGAACTGAGCCGAAAATTTTGTGTTTTGTGGCTATCCATGCATGTTTATAACATGTCTTTTAGATTAATGTCGTTTGTCAAACTGTCGTTTTGAGCCATAGCGGAAGTCAGACTTTTTTCAAATAAACGTGAGCCTCTTGTGTGTGGTTAGTCTACTTGAATCTGGTAGGCCAGCCTCGTTATCTATTTTATGAACCTAGCCAAATCTGCAGCCATTTGAGTGAAAAATGGCCAAAAGGCAGCTCACGGTAGGCTCAAAAATCACATTAGCAAAGGAAGAGCAAAAAGAAAAAGAAAGAGCGAGGAGAAAGAAAAGAAAAAAAAAACAATGGTTGTACTCTTAGTTTTTATATTGGCTTCTTGAGAGATTTTTCGGTTTTTGGCCGGAAAAAACTGCTTGACGGAAGAGGTCTATTTGACGGTAACGTTTTCAAAACTTCGGCTAGAGATATTAACATTCTCCTCAATCTGCATAATTCTTCACATCATATTCAGCCTCATTAAATAATTGTGAATTGTAATATAAAAACTGAATCATTGAATATTTATATTCTACAGTTTTGATTGGCTTGACCTTCACGGTATATGAGCCATTATACAATTATTATACCATGCCCTTTATTTTATGGTCAGTGTACGCGTCAGTGTTCAAGATTAGCGACTANTGTTTTTATATTTATATATTTATATGTATAACTGAATGTTTGTAAGTCTTTGCCTGACCCTACCTGTAATTCAGAGAAATCTGCGAATGGTGGAAATAAACAAATATTATTATTATTATTATTATTATTAAATAAGGCAAGCAAAGCGGGAATTCTTCGTGATTGCGAACACAATCGCAAAGCATGAACGATTAGAAACAGCACTAACATTTCTCAATAACTAGGTTTACAGAAGATGCAGTCATTGAATTTCCTTATAACTTTGCACACAGCTTAGCATTAAGAATCCTCGTTTTCTAATATTGACGCGATTAAGTAGCCAAAGATCGATACGTTAAAATTCTAACATGACTCGGAGGCTAGGTCATCTTTCGATGTTTGGTTCGGTTTTCTTTCTTTCTTTCGGTTTGATTCTTTCTTCTGGGAATCGGAGACAACGGAGTCGTGAAAATTTGCAATTTTGTCTCTCAAGCCTCGGAGTAATGTTAAAATTTTAATATATCGAACGTTGGCCATTTCTATTGTATCAGACAGCAGTTTTTAAAAGTAACTGTCAAAGGAAAATATTTATTCAGTGTTTCAAAAACCTCATTTCTTCAAATTTTTTCATTGAACGAAAAGCGATAATAACAGTATCAAAATAATAGTAATAATTGTGCTAAATTTTGTCAGATTCTTATCGGTAGATTTTTGCTTGAAATTGTGGTTTATGAGCTAAGAAAACAGACTGCTGCCATTGCTGTAAATAGCCCGCTCTTAGATGTGTCCACTCCACACAGATACTCGACAACTTGCAAAGCGGTCACCTTACATGGTGGTCGGCGGAGTTCACAAAATAAATTTTTGATTTGTATTGTTTTGGCCTTTAGAACTGAAATTTTAAAACCAAAATTAAAAAGCGAAAACGCAAGGGACAATTCACCGCAAATGGATATCAGACATTGATGAATCGATTTAGACTGTAGAGTAGATTTGAATTCCATATGCGTGGATTGCGACTATAAGAAAACACGACAGGGAAAAGAGAATGACCTTTTATATCAGCGGACTACCTTGAGAACAACTTTGCTGCCGCGCTCGCAAGAGCAGCAAGGATCGAAATGAACCAATCACAGCACACCATTGTGATACAAAAGGGAGATCTCGTTGCTTGAAGAGGAAACACAGTAACCAGGAGAAACGTGGTGACAACATCGCACAAAAAACAATAAATCCATTATTTAAGTGTTCAAAATTCCACGCTTTCTTCAATCCCAGTAATTTACAAGACCCTTCAACCGTTTTAAACGTCATAGTCAATAAAAGAGTATTAATAGGCTTTGCAGCCCAAAAAATTTCTATGTTGCTGTCGAGACACAATTCAGTCACAACAGCAATCCAACTATGCTGGGCCATCGTTATACAGTTATTTCTATTCTTCAATATTTCTATTTATACAGAATTAGTAATTTAAAACCAATTTTCAATGCCGGCTTATTATTTAAATAATGGAGGAATTTAATTAAACCATCATCTAAACCGTGCTTATTGGACCTAATAATCGTCACGCACTTTCATCATTTTGAAAAACACTCTACTATTAGAAAGCTAACCGAACCTTGTCGATAACATTTCCATTGGTGAAAAACAACTACATATTGTCTCTCATACATGCTTACTAAAGTACCGGTTTTAATGAAGTTTATAAACGATTTCTGGAAGACGGTTTTGTAAACAATAACATTATAATAACAATTACACAGCAATTAACCACAGTAATCATTGCTTTAGGTAATAGGTTTAGTGCAACACCGAAAGCGGAAACATTTAGAGGGCAAAACAAAGCGAACTTACTACTGAGTATACTTCGCTTCTACAAAATACTTAGTTACTACGATCTTTAAATTACAATTACATTTACCAAAATTATTATGTACTTTCAAGAAAGCTACAGGAAATAATTTAAAGAACTGTGAACGAGATCGCATCAACCAAGCTATAAAATATGATAATCTTTATTCAGACCACCGCACAGACCGCAAGTCGCACGCGCCTAAAAATATAATGACCAGACTTAATTTGACTTAGCAATGAACCTATTATACAAAGAATTGCGCATCCTGCTCTTTTAATTATTTTTTGAAGTATGTGTAAAGTGTCAAAGAAGAACAAAATACAAAAAAGCAGCTTAGCTACCAAGGTAAAGTGGAGTTTGAACTCCGTTTTGAATCAGCTGGAACTTGACCAATTTAAGGTGCAACCAAATGCAATAATTATTTTTGACACAGTCCTTACTTTACCAAAGGAAAGCAAACCTACCGGTAAGTTTGTCTGAATACTGAAGAACAAAGCGGTCATAAACACAATTTTGCATTGCCGTAAGGACACGATTGTAGCTTTGTTTTGTTAGGACATGATTCTAGCAGTTAAGGAAACGTAAGAGTCCATTCAGAAACGTTCTAATAACTTAAGGGCATAATTGTGGAGGAGGATGTCATTCCGAACCCAGTCAATAACGTTTTAAGAGTAAAACAAACGGTGTTTTGCTATTACATACCAAAAGGGTTAGTGGTTTGGCCAAACAAACTGCAAACTTTTGAATGCAAAATTAAGTAATTTTACATTTGCCTTCTGGCGGACATTTTACCTTAAAATTGCATTTTATAATTGTCATGTTAGGGTTCGCACTGTTATGCTAACCGTGACCGCATCAACCAAGCTCGCTCTCGACACTAAACGATTCTGCCAGTAAAACCTACTAAAGAATTTATGAAAGACCGTATCTTATAAACTTTTTAAGGGTGTCAACGGTCTATTAGATCATAGTTAGTGGATGAGAATGGTAATGAGAGGCGGCAAACTAGGAGACAACAATGCTCAAGTCTTTTCACGTGCAGAAGTAAACTTCAGAAAATCCAACTGAAAACTCCATAATCTCGAAAAAAGTGATTGCTGTGAGCATTTCGTATCATACGTAGGCCATGTATGGGGCTGCACTAAATGAGCAGTGATTAGAGAAACAATGCTTAAATAACCTGATAGCCTAGTTTCTAAAAATGTGCTTAGAGGTGGCCCGAACCTATTTATATGCGCGTTGGTTATTTTTTTTGAATCGCGTTTTACGGCGGAAAGATTTAACCGATTTCTATGTTTTTTGGCATCCTTAATAAAGAATGGTCGACATTTAAGAAAATGTTCTTTATCGTCTTGCAGGTGTACAAAGGTTTGAGAGATCGGCATAATTTATGTTTAAAACTGCATTTTTGCAAAAAATGTCAATAATCTCGAAACCCTAGTTTTATATCTGCATGTTTGAAGTCAATCGTGACCGTAGAACTCGCTGCACAAATAGCTGGTCAAATTTAAAATGCAACGCTAACACATTTTGTGAAAGTTAACGCACAACTGCCGATAGACTATCTCCTATATGAAAGGGTATTCTGGCCTAAAGCGTCAGTTGCAAGAAACTGACTAATCAGAAACCGACGGCAAATACAGTTTGCAATACAAGAAGAACAACCTTATGTTGAATGCGGGGCAAGATTAAAGAGAATCTGTTTATCAAAGTTGCTGCGTATTTGCCCTTCTCTTTTCGAAAAAATCTTAACTCCTACCAGTTTTAGCACCGAAAGTTCTCGTCTTGAGGAGAAATAAAGCCAGCAACTCCAGTATCTCGAGCGATTTATTTCCATCTGCAACGAAAATCCTTGTATTAGGTAATTTATTCAAGCTTGTTTGATTTGCCATCACATTCGCACCGGCAGTTTGCTATTGGGGATAACGAAAAAAATAAGGCGATTGTCATATTTTCTTCATCTTTATCCCGAAGTGGTAAACCTCTTGTGCGAATGTGATGTCAAGTCTAAAACGCTTGAATAAATTACCAAGTAAAAGGGCTTTCAGTGCAGCTAAAAAATGGACGGTTAGAAGTACTGGAGTTGGTGGCTTTATTTCTCCTCAAAACGGAAACCTACGACTCTAAAAACTCTTGAGAGTTTTTCGTAGATGCTATATTTTGCCTTGTTAAGATAGGTTTCGAAAAGAAAGGGACAAATACGAAGTAAGTTCTGATGAATGGAAGTTCTTTAATCTTGCCCCGCATTCAACATAAAGTTGTTCTTCTTGTATTGCAAACTGCATTCGCCGCAGGTTTCTGATTACTCAGTTTCTTGCAACTGACGCTTTGGGCAAGAATACCCTTTCAGATAGGAAATGGTCTATCGGCAGTTGTGCGTCAACTTTCACAAAATGTGCTAGCGTTGCATTTTAAATTTGACCAGCTATTTGTGCAGCAAGTTCTACGGTCACGGTTGACTTCAAACTTGCAGATATAAAACTAGAGAGCTCTGAGGCGTATTTACTGAAGTTAGAGAAAAATCTACCTTACGGTTTCAAAATTATTGACATTTTTTGTAAAAATGCAGCTTTAAACATATGCCGATATCTCAAACCTTTTTATGCCCACAAGAAGATAAATAACATTATAACATTTTCTTACAGTTCGACCATTCTTTATTAAGGATGCAAAAATCATAGAAATCGGTTAAATCTTTCATGCCGAAAAACGCGCTTCAAATATATAACCAATGCGCATATAAACAGGTTCGGGCCACCTTAAGCACATTTTTAGAAACTAGGCTAGTATTATGCAAGGCAGCTCTACCGTCAAGGCAATCACATGATAAAAATTTTGGCCAAACGCCGTATGAGGCGTTTATAAAGGAACATTGCAGATGCAATCAATTCAAACCAGTCTGTCGGTTTCATTTGCGTAAGCCCCACCCACTTGGAGGTACTGGAAAAAAAATCACATCACTCAGTACGAAAAAGCTTTACCTTCTGGTGTGCCTAATATTACTAGATCATTGAGGTCTGTTAGTAATGAACTCTTAATGCAACCTGGATCGTATACCAAGACCTACGGAGATAGAGCATTAGCTGTTCATGCACCAAGAGAATGGAACTTAATACCCTATGAAATTCGGAAGTCCAACACCATCTCGAGGTTTAAAAGATCACTTAAGACGTACTTGTTTACTAAATTCAGTAATAACGGATCATTGTTTTTATAGATTTGTATATATTGCGTTAGTTTTAATTTTTCCCTTTTTTTATTATTATGAATAAAATGGTTTAATAGTTGCTTTAGTTTTAATTTTTTCCTTTTTTACTCATTGTAAATATAATAGGATATGGTTGTAAATTTGTAAATATTTTTCAATAATGTTGTTTACATGACTGTAAAGCGCCTTGAACATAGGATAAGAGCGCTATAAAAATAAAGTTACTATTATTAGTTATTATTATTATTATATTGATTTTCCCTTTTTTCCTAGGCGTGGGTCCACACTCCGTTGCTTTCAGAGTCTAACCCTAGTAGGACAGTTGCTAAAACGAGACAATGGTAATTAATAATTCAGGTTCTGAAAACTTTTCCACTCAAGGAGTGCAACGTGGTTCTTCGAATCAGGAAATATCTTTCGAAATCAGGGTGTTCTTGGGCGTTTTCATCTCCGCGTTAAGTATTGTCGGTACCGTGGGCAACACTATCGTTATAACAGTCCTGAGACTGAACAACATATTCACGAGAAAGACTACCGGTTTGATTCTAACGAGCCTTGCAGTAGTAGATCTGCTGTGCAGCACGGTGGAGATTCCGTTGGCCATTTGTACCATGATTGTACATGGTCCTGATGACCACTTATACAATCTGTCTTTGACACAGCAAGCCCTTGGTCCATGTGTCTTTTGGGGATATACCACCTCATTCTTTCTCCTTAGCATCGATAGAAATGACGCATTGAGAAAAATTTCTTACAGACAGCAAGTGCTCACGACAAAACGAATTTTAGTTGCTATCATCATAGCAATGGCATTCGGTGTGGGTCTGGCTCTGTTTTTTCTCTTTAGAACGGAAAACCCATATCCGCTTCTTCCACGTCAAACTGCGTCAGTCATGTTAACATCTGTGCGTGGAGGATTATTTTTGTTATTTCTGCTCTCTGTGTTTTCAAACATTTATTACTTCGTACAAATCAAGAAACTGCTTAGGGAACATTCTGAGATTACAGCTGATACATTTTCACAACAACGAAGGAATCGATGGAGGACGAGGGAAAGAAATCTGTCTTGGAGGATAATTCAAGTTATCTTGGTAGTCTCTTTTTCGTATGTACCCTATACCATTGCTTCAATAATCTACAACAATGCTGAAATACATTCCCTGAACGCCATTGCCTTATGTCGCTCATTAACATATCTCAAATGTGCAGCTAATGTATTTATTTTCACAAAGCTCGATCGACGTTTCATAATGGTCTTTTTTGATAAACTTCGAGGTAAGCCCTCTTTTAACACAGTCCATATACAGCCCTTAAGCCAACGAGTCAGTGAAGCCATAACCCGGAAGAATAATCTTGTTGAACACACATGTAGTAAAAACAGACCACAATGTGAGAAAATGATTGTTAATAGAGCCATGAAGAGATCGTCGGATCAAAGACTTGAGCGACACATACAGGACGAAAGGACCAAAAGACTTGTAAAAGCCAAAGAGTCCTTACCAGTTATAACAATAACATCTCCCTCTGGCAAAACCACCATTATAAAGGGAAAAACTTGCCCTCATGTAAGAACGATTAGTTATCGACGAAACAAGAACAAATCGTCTGTCCGCGGTCGATCCAAAACAGTGTAGGAGTAATTAACTAAATGACCAGGGGCAACGCCACGGTCAATGGTCTTATGGGCGGCCAGCTATGTGTCAAGGCGCGTAAGACACCGACTGCAACTGTAATATTCACAGGGACTGTCGTTATAGATAATTGGATTGTGTTAAATATAGGCTTTAAGAAAAACATCATTTCTCTATATTACGATGCAAGAGTAAGGTGTGCATAGGTTGTCTTTCATCTTACGTTGCCTTACTGATGAAGCTGAATAATCCCACTGCATAGTGATGGTGATTTAACGCATACTGCCGAACTTTCTCAGTAAATGTGATTAAGCGCTTTCTGTCATAATTGCCTGTTAAATAGCAAAATAGGCAACGTTGGAGAGAATTCCACCGTCTACAGTATCCAAAAAGCATTAACTCCACGACTGTAACCATAAGGTGGTATTTCTAGACCATTTCAATATCCTATAATTTGTGTTGCTCTCTTTTTTTAAGTAACGAACTAAGTTATCGCTTTTACGTTTGCTACAATTGTTATTGAACTTAAGCAATTTATATTTATTCCACACCTTTGGAGCTCTTTGGTTAGCCAGTATACAGACTGCTAGTTCGCTGAGCTGTGTTACTGACATTGATGCGGCCAACGTCAGAAGTCGTGCTTTCCCGGTTTGAGTAAGTGAATAGTGACCTTTCTGTTTTAAGCAATCTAATTGGTTCACTAGCTCGGGATATCTATTTTATATGTATGTTGAAACAGGCTAGAAATGAGGTGAAGAATTATGTAGATCGAGGAGAATGTCATCCACCGAAGCTGAACAGCCTCCGAAATCAGCATTATTCGTCGCATCATACAAAAGCCAAATTCGAAAATTTTTTTGTTATTTATTCAGGATATTTCTTAAATGTTTTAAAACAAGCTTATCTCCTCGTACACTTTATGTAGAACTTTGGCCTCATTCTTGGCACGGTTTCAGGATATATACTCGCAGATACAAGTACTGTTCAAAACTAAGTAGATAACAATAGATCACGCAAGCAATATCCTTTGCGTTTTCTTGTATTTCGTCGGTTCAGTTTTAGTCAGAAATTCAGCAATTTTGTCTTTGGATACCCCTGAACGCCACATCAACACAGTCAAGAGTCAGGAATCGGTATAGATGATTATTTCACAGTACATTCTGTCGACACGGAAGTGACGAACAAAGTTGAACTTTAACTTTTTCCAGTGACCTTACCATTTGCCCATGCCCTACTACAGGAAATCCGAAATTCAATCTCTCAGCTAAATGACCATGCATCCATGCAACCACGCCTTTTCCGTACAAAAAAACAGTCAAGGAGTTTAGACCGCGCTATTCAAATTTTCCATCTTGCAAGCTAAACTTTGTTTTGTTGAACGACAAGGAGCCTAAATGTTCGTTCGGTTAAAGTAGTTCCGTGTGAACCGAAAACCTTACCGCACGAGTTTTCAACAGGATGAAGATTTGTCCAGTACCGTGTGACACAACGTAGCCTATCACATCCTAACATTACAGAAATGACCTTATGAAGTCAAAATAAACTTTAGTTCGAAGAATGTTAGATGTATAATTTTTGCCAAGATACAGAATATAATAAATTCTAATTCCCTCAATCTAAAAAGCGTTAACAAAGACGAACAATGGCCCACAATCTTTACCCTAAAAAAAAATTACTGATTTTACCAAATAGAAAACACAACCTTAATATTAGCAACATTAAAAGATTAACCATATATTTACAAGTCAATTGCGACGTTTTGCAACAACCATATGAAAGACTCTCAACGTCCTAACATCCCTCCAAATGTTTAACTGACACTGAAGGAGTACACATTGTACCTGCAAAATAGTTACCAGGCGAGGCCAAGAGGAGGTTTTCTCACTTTCGCTTGATGGCCCGTATCTTGTATGGAACAGGAAACTGGGTAAGATTAAAAATTCCCTTCAACTTTGGGGGACGACCATCTTCTTCAGCAACAAAAGTAAACTTCTGAAACAACCACGACAGGAACAAAAACAGCTCAACCTTCGCCAGAGGTTCACCAGCACAAACCCGGCGTCCAGCTCCAAAAGGAAAAAAAAATACCTTGGTTGGTAATCAACTTCCCGTCTTCGTCAATGTGGCGGTAAGGGTTAAACACAGTGGGATCGTCCCAGCATTTGGGATCTAAATGAACGGATTCTGTATCAACAAAGACCATGGTATTTTTAGGAACTCTGTATCCACAGAGAGTTGTATCTGTGACCGTAACGTGAGGAATTGCAAGAGGCACCACGTTTCCAACTCGCAGGGTTTCAATAATGGTTGCTTGGATGAGAGGCAGACGTGATCGGTCGTTTAAAGAAGGAGCCTGGTCACCAATTACTTCATCTAACTGGCGGTGAATAGCTTCTTGGTACTTTGGGTAGTTAACCAAGAATGCTAGAACCCATTTCATGGTCGTGCTTGTAGTTTCATAGCCTCCTGCGAACATATCTTCAATCGTGTTGATGAAGTAGTCGTCAGTAAGGAGGGCGGATCTATCTTCATTGCTCTCACTTTCAGCTTCAAGTTTGGCATGAAGGAGACCTGTGATCAAATCTTTTACTGGTCGCTCTGGATCAAAAGTCTTTTTGCGTTCACTCAGAAATTTGCGGATTATATCAAAAATTTCAAAACTGGGCCTGAGAAAGCGTTCATAAACCTTGAGTGGTAAGTACTGTGCCACTGGGAAGAAATCTAAAGCTAAGGCCAACTGAGTATCAGCAGCATTAGCTATCGATTCTATGTTTAGTTTCAAAAGCTTGTTCAAATCCGGATTGGTTGTGTCATAACCTTCTCCAAAGGTAATGCCACAAATGACATCAGCCACAGCACGCATCAAACAATCTGCAGGATCAAAGGGTTGTCCTTGTTTTTCTTCCATGAACAGAACCAATTTTTCGGTTTGAGTACGAACGCGTCTTTCAATCAGAGGGATGTCCGAGAGGTACTGGCGAAGAGCTGTCGTAAATAGCTTACGATGGAGCTTCCAGCCAGGACCAGGGCTACCAAGAACAATATCTTTACCCCCTGAAATTCAGAAAGGGGTAAAATTTGATAGCTTTTCGATAGCAAATTGAACAAAGGATTCCTTTGGTC
>CALNXI010001983.1:8289-24339 GCA_942486025.1 Porites evermanni
AGGTTTCTCCACAAACTCTCCATCTTAGGAGCCTCACCCTCTACTGTCAAATGGTTCAAGAGCTATTTAACTGGTCGCAGGCAATACGTGAGAATTGGCTCCGCCTACTCTGACACTCTACCTATAACTCACGGAGTTCCTCAAGGCGTAATCCTATCACCATTGTTGTTCTGCATTTATCTCAACGATTTACCCACGTCACCGACGTTTTGCAACCTAGAATCGTATGTGGATGACTCAAAGCTATTAATGTGATTTCCTCTCGTTGAGCTTGATGCTGCCATTGAAAAGCTCGAACAAGACCTTCACAGTGTAGCTCAATGGTGCTGTGAGAACCATCTACTTATCATTCCTTTTTTGCAGGTTTACGCATTCTTTGTGGAAAAATGAAAATACTTCTATGCGAGGAAAGCGTATTGCGCCATAAAAAAAGAAATTGCTTCCCTTCTTACCAGGATTATTACTTAAACAGCAAGCTTACGAGCAAGCTTTGTATTCGCCACTCTATAAAATATAGATAGATCTAGGGTATGGAAACAAAAGCCTCTGTTGCAAGGACTCCAGGGATCGTTTAGGTGGAGATGCCCCTTGTCTTAATAGCTTACGTTCAATATATTAAAATTCTAACACGACTCCGAGGCTTTCTGGTCTTTTTTCTATATTAGGATTGGTTTTCATTGTGCTCAATTCTCTTTTGGGAATTGCAAGACAATGGAGTCGTGAAAAATTTGCAAATTTTGACTCTAAAGCCTCAGAGTCATGTTAGAATTTTCAAATATCGAAAGTGGGCTATTGGTTGGTTGTTGGTGTCCACAGGTAAAGAATACCCGAAACAAATTGGAGATTTGCCCTCAAAGTAGGCTCTTTCCATAGATGTAAAAGGAAGTTTCTTTGATTTGCTCCCAAATGTCATTCAGAGGCGGAACTTATCGGTTCACATTACGTGTCGAACGACAAACCCATATAAATTTTTCAGAGGTGCACCCTCAACTTCTCCCCACTACTTCTATAGGAAATGAATAGGGGCAACAAATGAGAATTCAAATTTTGATCTTAGGGTTTATGGGTTAATATAGCTTTGACTGTAACAAAACGGTCACACCTTTCTCCACTGTCTCCATGTTCTTCGTAATAAAATCTTGTTGTATAACAGCTCAGCAGCTTTTTCCCGTTCCTCTTTTACTAGTCTGGTATATTCCAGCCAGGGATATAAACAAGAACTCAGTAACGCTCTGCTGTGATGTAATGTAGCACGTGACATATTTTCCTGCGTCATTTCTACCAGACGTTTCCAAGGTAACAGACCGAACTTTGTGATAAGTGTGGTCGCATAGTGCTGGGTTGCCATGGTGATTTGTAGTCGATTATGCTCCATCTGACGCTGTTTTTCGAGCTCACGCTGAGAAAATAACATTTCCATGGAAACCGGTTAATATGTTCATTGTTAAGTCAAAGAATGTTGCCCAAATGACGAAGTGCTCGCAGAAACATGCTGGTCAAAAGATGGGTTTCTATAGAATTCTAAGAAATAAAATAGAAAATCTGAAAAAAGCTTGTGTTCGTTACCTCTCTGGCGATGCGTTTTTCCTCTTTTCTTTTCCTAGACGCTTCTTGTTTTTCCGCCAAAAGATCTGCTTCTTTTCGCTCCTGTTCCTTCTTTAGAAATTCCTGTGGCACAAAAACAACACTCGTTATAATTTACTTTTTTTTTGTCAGAGAGTNTGTGATGTAATGTAGCACGTGACATATTTTCCTGCGTCATTTCTACCAGACGTTTCCAAGGTAACAGACCGAACTTTGTGATAAGTGTGGTCGCATAGTGCTGGGTTGCCATGGTGATTTGTAGTCGATTATGCTCCATCTGACGCTGTTTTTCGAGCTCACGCTGAGAAAATAACATTTCCATGGAAACCGGTTAATATGTTCATTGTTAAGTCAAAGAATGTTGCCCAAATGACGAAGTGCTCGCAGAAACATGCTGGTCAAAAGATGGGTTTCTATAGAATTCTAAGAAATAAAATAGAAAATCTGAAAAAAGCTTGTGTTCGTTACCTCCCTGGCGATGCGTTTTTCCTCTTTTCTTTTCCTAGACGCTTCTTGTTTTTCCGCCAAAAGATCTGCTTCTTTTCGCTCCTGTTCCTTCTTTAGAAATTCCTGTGGCACAAAAACAACACTCGTTATAATTTACTTTTTTTTTTTTGTCAGAGAGTACTTTTCACTTCTTGGCGGATTTACGCTAAGTGCCTCGCGCAGGATAGAATTCTTAAACTGTAATGGCAAACAGAGGTTGTGTAGAACTACCATTTCCACGGGCAAATCCATCGGTTCAAGGTTTGGGTAAATGGTAAGCAAAATTCAGGACTTGTAAATTTCGTCCCGGGAATCGAGGTTTACCATTTGTATAACTTAGTTCCAGTTACCGAAATAACAACCGCGAAGGCCTGAAACTGGTATCAAAGATGGCTTTGAAGAAATGGAACACAAATTTCCGTTTGGAATATTCCATCCTCAAAAACAGGACCACCTTTTCAGATGTTCTGTTACTGCCAGAAATTTTCCTCAGGAAAGAACCAAGAACTCGAGTTCCATTTACTTTCCTACCAGATTTTCTGGAAACTTTTTGTAAATGGTAAACAACCACAAAATCACTGTTTCTTTTACCAGTTTTTCCTCTTCAGCTTTTCTCTTCTTTTCTTCCAAAGCTTTCTTACGATTCATGCGCTCTCTAGCACGTTCCTCCATTGCTGTTAAGAAAAATGGTGGACAAAACAAACCATTTTCAGTGATTATTCCATACAATCTTAATTTGGAGTTTGGTCATGAATGCACCCTGTATTAATTTATAATGTTAACTTCTATTCAAGTGTGTGAGAAGTGAGAGGAGGGGCCTGAAAACTACTACTGACACCACAGAGTGTTGTGATACAGTGAAAACCAGCTTTTAAGAACCCTCATTTTCCAAGTTAGCCTATACAGGTTTTTATGTAAATGATAATTGGCACAAATTTAGGCTGTTTCGGTTTTTAAATAGGATCTTATTTTCTAAAGAAAAAAAGATAAATTGTAGCTAAGAGTATTTAGTGGTATTCAGCTCATTCCTTAAATAAAATGTGTATACCACTACAACTACAGTTGGAGTGATAACGCACCAATATATTCAAAGAAGATCCTCAATTATCTTCTTTGCCCAGGTGTACAGAGTTTTTTTTTACAGATTTTAGAAAATAAGAACCTGTTTCAAATTTTATGCTAAACAGCTGTTGAATAGAGGGGGCCTACCTGGCAAATTTTAGCCCAATCAGAGGGGGGAAGCCGCAGAAAGGAAACAGTTGACACTTACCTAGATGTAGTGGTTTAGTGGCAGGCTTTTGTGACTTGACAACAGCTTCTCTGGACGTGAATTTACTGTGCGAACTAGTTGTGTTACCGTCCGAAAATGTACTGAGCGCCGAACGCTGTGTTGAAATATTTTCTCTTGACTGAATATTGTCTGAATCTAGTCTCTCTACTGACTGACTCTTTGTTAAGCTAAGTTTATCCTTCGCGTCTATTACTTTCTTTTTGTCTTTAGCTTGCGCAGATGAATGAAGGAACTCAACATTCTCTACTTGGCTATAACTGCGTTGTCTCTGTGACTTAAGTTTCGTCTCCTTTTCAGGCTTAATGTTTTTCTTCGTGAATTCCTTAGTTTGTTGATTAGTCCAAGCCGGTTTACAAGATGGCGGTTTATTAATGTTTGTAACATTTGTTGAGAGATTTTCTTCTAAAGGTTTCTCGGCTCTCGTTGGATGTTTATGCGATACTGTCCTCGCGGGCTGGGCGAAAAGTTCGTCCTGAAAAAAAGTGAAAGGCATAGTTATCCTCAGGAAAAGCAAAAGACAAATTCGTATGAAAGAAATTCAAGTAAGTAGGAGCAAGTATACAGGGAAAGCGTTTAAAAAACGACACAAAGAACGGACGCGTTCCAGCTGAATCTGGGACTCACTTAAGGTCCATTGATAAGCCTGGGAAAATTGGACTATTATGGCCCTAATTAAGACAGCCAAACGAGACCTTAATAGTGAATTGAATGTCATTCGTAAAGACAGCCCCAAATTCTGCTCTTAATATGAATCTTTAAAACAGTAGCGATCCCCTCTACGATACGAGCTGTCTACTTTGTCTTAGTCGGTCCAGTGAAATGCGCAAGACACAAAAATGACTATGCGCACGATGTAAGGCACCGTGCGAGGCGGGAGTGGCGCGAAAAAAGAGAGTCTTTCCTTTTTGTTCTTGGGCTGTCTTCCTTGTCTCTCGCGTCTCACAGCTCGATGCTTGCGCGCGTGCACTCCCCTTACTAAATCTGAAGAAAAAGAGAGACTGCTCGCAGTCTAATTTCCTCTAACTTCGCTCACGTTCTAGCCTGTGAAGGCAGACAAATTTCCTTTCGTCGCTTCTCTCCACTTTAAAAATAGTTTACTTTTCGGCTGGGGATTAGCGACGACCGGAAATACGTCTGCGTTCGCAGGCCATTCACCTCTAAATATATACATGAACAAAGGATAAGCTTGTCTAAATCATACTTCATAGGAAACATGTACCAGTTTTCTAGCTGTACTTGAACTCTGCTCAGCTAAATCATCTTCAATGTCCTGTAATTCTAATCCCATGTTCGTTCTATCGCCTCGCTCACTCCATAGCCTTCCAGTAGCCGCTGCCTGTAACAGAGCCGCCATCTTCTGCGTTTTCTTATCGTGTTCCTCGCGAAGCTGTCTCTCGTCCTGTTCGTGTTTCACAAACTGTTGCCACGCCCTCAGGCAGCGTGACAGAAGACGACGACGGTAAAATGTTGACGAGAGTTGTTCTTTTCTGCAAATGAAAGCAGAAATTTTTGTGACAGGATGGAATCTTTGCAGCCTGATACATTTTTTACTAAAGCCTAGAATGATGTATTTTGTTGCTATACTCAAGCAACTGGGACAAAGAAAAACTGAGTGAAGAATACAGCTGACCCTCCAGAAGACGGACACCTTTGGTACCAGCAATACATGTAAGTGTCCGTCTTAGAGAAGTGTCTGTCTTATAGAGAGTCAATCAAAAGGAGTACAGAAAGGTAAGGACCAACNGTGTTGTTTGTCGTAGTGGGTAAGTAAGGGTTTATGGTTGGTTGTGGGGGGGGGAGGGTGAAATTTTTCCCGGGGCCTTTTATTTCCTTGTTTTTTTCTTTGGAAGTTGGGGGGTTCCATCAATCAATTGCTTTGCTACCTTCGCTCCTGCCCCCCCCATTACCCCATAATTTTTGGTGGTTTTTCCCCCCCGCCCTTTTCCCCCCCCCCCCCCAAAAAAAAAGAACGCCTGATTGTATGTCATTGTTTCGCAGAATGGTCTTTTGTAGTTGCTTCCCACCAATTTCACCGTGGACTGAATGACGGCACTTCAGGTGTCTGTTGCAAAATGGCGGCTCACGATGCTGCTCTCCACTTTCAAAAGAAATTTATTAGGATCAGATGGGCTTTGAAAGACCAGAAAACGGTCAGTGAACGAAAATATTGTCGTTTAATTAGTGACAGACAAATAATGTCTTTTATGGAGTGACCCTATCCACAGTTTTCCATAAAATGGCCCTCCTTCAGGCAGATTTTTACGTTACGCGAACATTAGCCAAACTCCCAGACACAACTATGGCCAGGTAAAAAACCAGTAAAGATACAAATTTCAAATTTTAAACGAGGCAAGAAAGACCAACCTGTGTTTTTCTTTCATTTCCATGGTAACAGCATGAGCCTCCCTGTCAGATTTGATGTGATTGATGTAAGCTCTCCACGCGTTCCAGGCCCTCAGTTTGCAGCGCCAGTCAGACATGGCACGTGCCTTGCCAACCTTGATCCTCTGAGAGACAATCACTGAATACCAGGCTGAAAAATACCGCTGGACAAGCTGAAACACGGTAACAACAAAACATTTAGGGTCAGTTTCTTAAACGACGTCTAACTAAGGCCGCGTTTAAGAAATCATTGGACCTCCACATCTCTTTCTTAGTGGGTTAATTAAAGAAAAAAGTGCTTTTCCAGTCTACGCTATATGCTTTAATTGAAATTGTTCACGGTAAATGGTGTTCAGATATAAGCTTTGGGCAAACTGAAAATGGCTTAGAACGCGGTTTTGTTGACCCCGTTCAAATAATTGACCACTAGGGTTGAGTTCAGCACTAGTTTAATCCTAACATAGACTGCTTAACGAGAGAGGGGCCAACATCATTGCCCATGTTACAAACTTAAAACACAGGACCTATCCATTAGTTAAACACCTGCCGCAGAGTAAAAATCTTTTTTAGCTTGTCCTCTTTGAATCTATTATTAGAGAGCTTTAGACTCTGAGACGAGGACGACTACAAGTACAAGATTTTCTCAATACTAAGTATTGCTCACCCGTGAACCAGCGTCATTTTGGCGGGAAAAGGTGATGGCTGTTGTCATTCTACTACAAATTTTAGCAAGAATGTCAAAGTGGCGGAAACAAGTTAACAAAATATGTTAGAAGTACTATTTACCATTTTGTGATTGGAAAAGGGTTTAACCTCCTTCAATAAAGATATCAGTACTAACTTTTCTGGTGAAAAAAAAAGTGCAATGAAGCTTTCCAAGGTGTTTATTTTTTGAGAGTCAAATCTTGTTCTCGTAGTCGCTGTCAACATTGAATCTAAAGGTCTCTATTAGACCTATTATTCGATGCCACAGGCTTGAAAAAGGTTTCACTTTTTCTTGCCTTTATGATCATCATTATTTTCACTGCTACAAAATGATTACGCAATTAAAGAAATGAATGAAAAATAAAACAGCTCTCGGGTGTAAGTAGCAGAGGTTGGTGGTTAACACACTGTTCATACCAGTACTCTGAAATTTGAGCAAAATGTATCATTGACAAGGGTGTGGCCTGTTTCAGGCACTCAGTCACTCACACCAAGCAAAGGAAAGTGAGCAAGAAAAAAGTGAGGCGGCGGGGTAAGTGGTGAGAGTGAAGGAACTATCCTCACTCCCTCCCTCCTTAGTTTTTCCTGCCCTCTGACTTTGCACCACACTCCACTATCAAAACGCCTAGATAAGGCTAGCAAGGATGTTTAGACAACACTGATTACCCTGAGATTGTTACTGGCTTCTTCAGCTGCCTTCCTCTCCATCTGCTCCAACAGCATTTGCCTCATCTCTTCTTTGTCTTCAAACTCCTTTCTCTGCTGTTCCTCTTTCCTCCTTTGCTCTTCCTCCAGGTATTGTCGAGCAAGAAGCTCAGCTTTCTGATCCTTACGCCTTTCACTTAAGCAAATAAAACAGCATTCTCTTTGAGTGTCAATGTATTTAACAGAAGCGTACTGACTAAGGAATTATTTTTTCATCTTGTGCTGGACTGCCATTTCTATGTGGTCATCCAAGCCATAAGGGGTCTAGCCATTTGCAGGGAAAGGGCAGAACCTTCATTTCTCAGTTATTTTAAGAGGGGCGTACCAGTTTTTCGACTATTTTTAGGCCTGGCTGACTTTCATTTCCACATATTTTAAAAATTGCATGCAAGACTAGTATGTACTGACCTCACCAACACTGAGCTCTTAAGCTTTTTAGCTCACCCCAACAATGCATAATTTATTACAAGTAGTAAACCAAAAATTTGTAGGTCTGGGCCCACAGGTCTATGGGCTGGCTACACCCCTATTTCAAGGCTCCAAGAATTACTCTGGCCCTGGGAACTGAACCCGTGAAATTGCACTCTGCAGTCAAGCACTCTACTGACTGAGCTAGCCCTGCTGTAGTAAAAAAATATATCTATATCTATCTAATGACAAAGAATTCTTAATGGACAGGAGATGTTGTAATCCTATCCCTTTTTGAAAATGTGAAATAGGTCAAGTCGCCAGTCAAGTCCCCTACATCCCTCGCACTCACTTGGTTTCACAGTCCACCCAATCCCGCTTTGGGATTTTCACCACCAAGTTGCTGGAGCAACTTAGAAATAGGCTTCAGTGGTACTTACTTTTCTAGTTTTTCACTAGCAGCTTTCCTTTCCTCTTCCATTGTACGACGAATTTTGGCCATTTCTTTGTTGATTGCTTCTTCCTCTCTCTTGAACCGTGCTTGTTGTTCCTTCTCTTCACGGATCAGCTGTTGGCGAGCTTCTGCTTCAGCTTGCTTACGAGCAGTACGTTCTCTTCTCTTTTTCTCCAACTCTTTTTGCCTTGCCTCACTTTTCTCCTTCACCTAATGACACAAGAAATAATGGACCTCTTCAGCATGTTTATTTTGTTTTTCCAATGAAGGTCTCCGTGGAAGCTGCCCCTTTGTCTCTTCATAACTATGCATTCATAATATGCACATAAATAAGATGAAATTTGAAAGAAACAGTTCTCTAGAGTATTATCACATGAACTTCATTACCAGAAAAAAAAATACAGTCCTTCAATATATTGCATATATGAAAATAAAAATAATGGTTGAAGGTTAAAGGTGATGTAAATATACTACATACAGTAAGTAAAAGAATAAAAAAAGTCAGAGAGCTTATTACCACTACAATGGTAATTTCTTTTCAAGATCCCACAGCTTTGTTTTCTTGCAAGAGTGATTTTTTAACATTGTGAAGGTTTATTGGAAAAGACATACATGCATAATAATATTATTCCAATTTAAATCTTCTGGTATGACAAACACCCTTGAATACAATACCTGTTTGTGCCGAAGTTCCATCTTGGGTCTTGGATCTTTTCGTTGTTTATGACCATCAAACCCCAAGTCATTCATTATGTCTTTCTCTACAACTTCTTTGTCCAGCATTTCACGTAAAATCTGCTGCACTGATATCTCTTCATGAAGATCCTCATCATACTCTGGACCTAAAACACATGACAGCCATGACAAAAAATATACGAAAAGTTGTTATTCATTTTATTTAAAATCATGTACAAAATGTTCCTCAGATATAATATACCAGGTATTGGTTGTCAGAAAAAGAAACCAAGGACACTTTGAGCACTTTAACATGAATGGTTTAAAAAATCAAAATCAAGACTATCCTGGCATTTGCCCTAAACTTTAGAAGGGCACATAGCATCCAAAGATTTTTAAAATACCTACCCTACAAGCAAAGGTTTACAAGTAAAATGGAGCATTAAATAATATTAATTTCATGCAAATGGTTATTCATTTTCATTTAAACATTAGAAAGACCTATTAAACACTTAATTCTAATTATTGGAGAAAAAATAAAACTCTACAGCTTAAAGCCAGATGAAGGCCAAACAAACGTTGCCAAATTGGTAACTTTGGCTACAATATTAGTTGCGAAAACATTTTTCAACCTGTCAAGGTAACTAGAATAGTCACAGCGTGATGTGCTGTACCATCATTTTTGGCCAGTGCTGCTGCATAATCTTCTTTGAAACAATGAAAGCAGCAATGAGAAAGACCTAATAAACATTCAAAATTTTGAAGATCAGGCCCCAGTTGTTCAAACATTGAATAGCGCCATCCATCAACGGGAAATAAATCACTATCCAGCGGATAGGTATTAGGGAAAACAATTGTGTTATCCACTGGAAAAAGATTTATCCAGTGGATAGTGTTATCCACCCTTTGAACAACTGGGGCCAGGAGTCTTGGTTTTCCAGACTTTTGATTTACACAGTGCTGTCAAGCCCATATAATACATGCATGTATAGGTTAAATAGAATCCATCCCATGACATACCCATGATATTGAGAGATGGAGCATGATTATTAAGACTGCTTCCTGATGTCCAGTCATGTGACTGTTGAACTACATCATCACCATAGTAACCTTCAGTAACAGAGTTTCTGGTAACAGCATGTACGGGTTTACTTCTCTGAGCCCATTTCTCCTCTTTAAATTGAACTTCTAAGTTAAAATCATCATGTTTCTTGTCATGTAACCAAGAGTCCAACAAATCTTGAGCTACGAGCACAACAACAACAACAAAACAAGTGTATGCATCAAATTTATATGCGTACTCAGTGAGGGCACAAACCTGCCGTTGAAATTTCTAAAGGTTGAAGGACTGAACAATTTTCTGAGGGTTTTAAAGTAACAGAAAAGCAAAAATTTCTTTAAGTTATTCTAGACTTATAGGGCAATTTTTCTGAGTGAGGGTATATACACTACATGTTCATGAATCAATTTTCCTGGGCTTTGGGGGGAAAAGAGCATTTTTCTGAAGGTTAGGGAAATCAATGGTGGGGAAGGTGGGGAGGAACGAAGTGAAGGGAGGTGTATATTAATTAATGGAATGGCCCTGACTGACAATGAGACAATCTTGGTAACAAAACAACTGGTAACAAATGAAAACCCTGTTTAGAGGGCTTACCTTCTACTAAGGCATCATCATCGACATGGACTTGTTCCAGAACACTTTGATAGTTGTTTCCAAACACCTCTCTGGCAGCTTCAGTTGAGGCTCGCTCTACTCTCTTTAGGATTAGAAAAAAACTTTGATATACACCTGTTATTATACTAATGTGAATGTTGTGCTTTAATATTTATCCTTGCACTTGACTTGAGTAAAGTTTTTTTGTCGTTAAATTTTTATTTTTACATTGTTTTTGGGTATGGTAATGTATGCTAATGAATATGAAACAAAGGAAAATAGAAATTACCGGAAACAAAAAATATACTGCAACTGTTTTTTTTCCAGGGGGGAGGGGGGTAGGTGGGGGAACATAAAAGCAATTTTTTTATCTAAAATTTTATCAATATCTCCTTTTCTAAAGTCAAATAAGGCTTCTTTCTCTCTAAGAAGGCTAACTCAACTTGAACTTCTTTAACTTTTGTATAACATCAGTGACGTAACATTACCATTGCTTGATTTACTCCATTGTAAGAACCTTTTTCTATAGGTTCCTTTTCTAGTACACCAAAGACAGTTCTGTCAACTCTGCCGGATAATCTGGGAGACTCCAGATTATGGACTGTATCTCCCGGATAATCGCTGCAGTTTACCATTTCTTGTAGACTGGACTTACCGACAATGAAATTTTAAATATTTTGCATTGTTTGATCTATTTTACTGTTAGAATAGAATGTTTCTTCATCATAAACTCTGGTATGCCATTAACACAAGCAATAACGCAGTTGGTGGGAAGTAAACAGATCAGGTCAAATGGTCGAATGTTACAATGCCAACAACATCTTTTTCATGCGTTTTGTATCATCACAAATATTCTTGATGATCCGAAACAACAGGTATTTTTTGCACCAATGACGTCATGTGCTGTGCATTATGTTGTCATCTATTATCCGATCGCTATCAATTTTCAATATTTGAAGACGTGGGGGGCGGGGGTTGACAACCCTGCGCGAATGAGTCCTATCGTTCGCATCAGACGAAGTATAACGGTTCTAAAAACAAGAAAAACCGCTATGTTTTAAAAAGTTAAGCCTACCTTAATCCAGTCTTGCACTTCACCTCTTGATGAATGCTATTAAAAGAGGCAAAAAGACTTTTTAGAGCTTAATTAAGGTATTACGTACGGCTAAAATGTACCCAAAATTTTTTAAAAGTATTTCAGCTCCTTTTAATAATTCACGTGGATGCTATCTTAAAGATTTCATTATCATAGAATTCGAATTTCAAGTGAAAAATATCGATTTCCTGTCAAAAGGTGTGAAAATCGACACCTTAATATGCCTTCCCCTCTTCACTAGCCGTTCTCTTTTATCCTTTTAAACAAACACAATAGTAGCACAAGTTGCAGCAGCGAACTTAAGCTTTAATTGCAGCTGTTTTCCTTACCGTTGTCGTCTTTGCCTGTCGGTTCCATTTAAACAAATTATGGCTTGCTCCAGCCATTATAGTTTACAGTGGCTTCTCAGGGTAAAATAGCAGTGAAGTCCAAAACCCAGATATATTTGGAGGTAAACTTAGTCAAACTCTCCGCCATTTTGAAAACTCCCATCATGCTTTAGTAACCTAACTGGGATTTAGTCCTCACACTTGCATTTATCAGGAGCACTGGCACGAGTAGGTCATAAGATTAGGAGAAACATCCAATGAGGAGGGTGTAATGTTTTACCGTATGCTGATACAGTAGATCCCCACTTTATTAAGGGTCTATTGAAGGAAATTCATTTGTTTCGCACGGGGCAGCGCCTACTGGGCATAGCATAACATGCGATATCAAATGTGGTGGCGAGTTTCGCCGAACGACGCCTGAAAAGAGGTTGCCACAGAGCCCGTGGGGAGATACTCCCCATAATGGTCTATATATACGGGGAGGCTCCGCCCGAAAGGAGTATCTTTCTCAGGTTGAGTTATATCAAAGGGTAGGGATTTCACTAGTTGAAGTATGCGAAAGGATAGGGAAATCTGTCACTTCGGTCTGTAAAAAGGCCCAAAACTTAGGGCTCACCTCACAGACCCATTTTATAGCTATGAAGAAGTCTAGAAAATTTTCTGGTTTTGTCATTTATTTCTATTTTCAAGACAGTGCATTTACAGCAGTTAAATGGGATGCAATTGCTGGTTTTCAGTGTCACGCCATTCAAAATAGATCAAAATAAAAATCAAAACCTTTCAATAGATAAAGTCTAAGAATCTGGGAAATGAAAGGAGGTACATATACAAAGACCCTCGCCAAGATTCAGGTGACAGGAATATTTCGTATCCGAGATATCTGAAGAAATGTTTTACCCAGACTTATAGAGATTTGTATGGAGACGCCATGCTGGTGCTCACCTGAATGAGCTCCAACATGGCGGACGGAAAGCAACAGAAACATCTGTTACCGAGTTTTGCTACAAAAACGTGAATTTATTCTTCGAGAAACTCATAAACATTAAAGTAATACTTTTTCTAATACATGAACTGTTTAGATAGCAAAATTTCCTGAAATAAGTAATTTTTTTAACCTACATAACAGCTCTCTTGGCTGTCATGTAAATGCTGCGTCACGCAAAAGCTTAGAAATTCGAGAGTACTCTATCACAAAACCAAGAACCCTTTCGAAGCGAAAATTTGAACTTCGAACGCACTTATTAATCTTTGATTACTACTAGTCTNTGAAATAAGTAATTTTTTTAACCTACATAACAGCTCTCTTGGCTGTCATGTAAATGCTGCGTCACGCAAAAGCTTAGAAATTCGAGAGTACTCTATCACAAAACCAAGAACCCTTTCGAAGCGAAAATTTGTGTGAAAATGAGTTTTCAGCTGCTCTAATGCATCGTGAAAGTAAAATCTCGGTAGGATCGATAATTTTTTAGTTTGAAATTTAATGACATCATGTGAAAACCAACAATATTCTAAACTAGGTATGGAAAGGGGTACCATTTTGGCAATAAGAAAGGTCACACGGCATGCGGAAGATCAAAATAATCTGCCACTACAACCAAATCCTGCGCATTGTCGTCTGCTGATATCGGAACACTACCAGTGTAAATATACTCCAACAGCTCCATCAAACCAAGCTCGGTTATCATTTCCAACCGAACTACTCCTTCATGAGTCTCTTTTATCTCGCTATTCAGCATTTTTTCAAAGACTGGACTGGCCTCAGAAAAAACACGTCGATGAACCTTTATCTTTTTACCATCATCGACCACCAATGTGATGTCATAGGGTTCATCTATTCCTTGTGGGATGAAAACCTGCCTTCTACTAAAGCTATCACCAGTTATTTCCAAAGAATTTTCCATTGAAGTCACTCCCCCAAGGCCTCAACTGTATTGCCTCCCTGGCGTTAATTACGGATACAAAGATGCTTTCAAAGAAAACAAAATTTATACAAACAATTTTTGCTACGTCAAGAGGCAGTCGAGGAGTAATTGCAGCCAATATCGATCTTATGATGGCTTTTTAGCAGTCATTGAAGGATATCAAAAGACGCTGAGTTACTACATCATAAAAATGTAGAACACATTGAACTGGAACAGCCTCAACCACCTAACATTTCTTATTAGAACACTTACTAGGCTGACGTAATCAGGTGAATGTAACCTGAAGCCAGAAGGACTCGTATTTGACCCCGCTTCCACGGGTGCTGAGTCGGGGCGTGGCTACACTAGCTTTGCAACATTTGTCATTGCGTACGGCTGAACAGCGTTTCAGGTTTTAAAGGCGAGGCTGTGACCCTTCTGAGAGGGTTACAGTATACTGTTCTGTACCATTTAGAAGTGGCTAGGATATAACAGTAAGAGCAGTCATTCTTCTCAGTAAACACGTTTTAGCTATTTATTTAAATTTTTCATGAAATACTTTTTCAAAATGTGTTTTTTACATTGAGAAAGTACTGACAAATTACCTTTCTAAAGAGTCAAAAAGTAAAGGCGAACGGAATGTAAACTGCAGTTAATAGAAGTATCATGNAAACACGTTTTAGCTATTTATTTAAATTTTTCATGAAATACTTTTTCAAAATGTGTTTTTTACATTGAGAAAGTACTGACAAATTACCTTTCTAAAGAGTCAAAAAGTAAAGGCGAACGGAATGTAAACTGCAGTTAATAGAAGTATCATGTGATGTACATAACGGATGAGAAGTGAAGGGATTTCAAAAATTAACACGAATTGTTTTCACTTAATATCACACAGCAAGGCCACCCCTCTGAGGATCCAGTGATCAGGGCTCTGTACTGTCTTAAGCCACAAGGGGGTGATGTAAGTTAGGTCTGTCCTCTGTGGCTTTTTGTAAACAGGGCACTGGTAAAGCCTTGGATCCTTTGGCGCAGTGGAATTAACTGCGTACACGTGTACGACTGGTAGTAGAGTGAAAAGAACCTTGGGCTGAGGTTCGATCAATTTACAGCCTCGACGTTCCCATCCAGCACCATCCAGGTACAGGCCATAAATGTAAACGCCCTCCTGTAATTCAAAATAATGGTATTTAGGAGGCCCGGATCCTGATCCGGATCTTGATAAATTTCGTGATATAGCTACTTGAACACTTGTCTACCGTAGCGTGCACAAATACAACATTAAAAATTCCCGGTGATTTTTTACTCTCTTACTTCTTTTTGGTGAGAAGCAGAAAGGGAGATTTAAGAGATAGACTTGGTTAGTTACCGATGGAGGTGAGTTTATGTCCTCTTTCATAGCCCTTATGACGTCATTATGCAACACGACAGAGTCCAGAGCCCAGCCTTTGTGCGCACGCGTAACTTCCTGCCTCATGGCGGTAAGAAAGCCCTGGGGATTGAAGAAGCCCGTCATCCAGAACACGTTTGGTCGGCCATTAAATATCCACGTGGAAAACTGGTTATTTCGTTCTAGGAACTCCGTGAACCAAAAGCCCAAAGTGGATGACTCCCATGAAATCTGTGGGATAAAATAAAGAATAAAGAAATTTTAGTTTCTTTATAAACTCTTAAGATTCTTTATCATTAAATAGTGAAAACCAGAATCACAAAAATAAGAAATTATCTTGCTACTGCTCCTGGTAGCAACAGGATCCACAGAAAGATGTTAATTTAATTTGTCTCCAGAGATACTACTAAAGAATTGCCAGCAATTAGAAACACGTCCAGTGTAGCATCGACCAAAACATAGAGTAAGGTTTATATCTTCCTTCTGCGCTATATAAGACTTGCACGACGACTTGGACGTGTACTAGTGAGTTACATACTTTATTTGTCATGTAGGTCAGTGAAAAAGGCAGCTAAAGAGCTGATGTGGACCTACAAACTAAAAAGTATCTACAAAAAAAGTAACTAATAATATTAACAAACCAATGAATTATTTACAATGAGTAAGGAAAAATAAAACAATACCTAGCAAGATAAACAACAGTTGACTGTTGCCTTAATATATATAATTTACAATATCTTTATTTATTCCCTGTAACCCATTAAATGTTATTTTATCTAAAATGTCAGATTTTTCTTTAAGAGCAGATTTAAAAGAACCAATATTGGGTTTGCTCTTTAAGTACATGGGTAAGTTATTCCATAGAATAGACGCACGATGAGAGAAGGAAGATCGAAGGAAGTCACTTTTAGGGCAACGCACGTATAGTTTCAGACTGTCCCTGAGATTTCTTAATGGAGAATGTTTAATAAATAAAGAATTTATACCAGCCGG
>CALNXI010001983.1:24725-52334 GCA_942486025.1 Porites evermanni
AAAACGAAGAAAAATCATGGATTTGATCACTTCTAGGTCATTCAGATAAATCCTCACTTTTCTCCACAGTGCAGGAACTCTAGCGTCATACATATTGTCCAATGCATCACGTAAGTTCTATAAAACAACAGCAGTGGTGTGAACGCAATCATAACAGTACAGCGGCGAATAACAGAATAGCGGGAGCACTCTTTGTTTCTATTTTGAATACTGGTACCCTTGGTACCAGAGGTTATTTTTCTCACTTGCGGCTGGATGCTTCGGTGTCGGCTGCAGACCGACAGATCTTCGGCCATCGACCTAAGTCGCGAAGGGCGAGGCCATTAGAAAAGGTTTGACTTGACCGACACCAAAAACCGCGCAGGCTAGAATACTCGAGATTTACAAAGAAAATCTGTAACAGTGAAGGAAACTCGAAACGGATCACATAACTGGACCACACGCAAGATTTGTTCGCTTTCACTTAAAAAAAAACGCTGAACAGAAATGATCACTGAACAGGAATACTGAAAGGTAGGTGCCATAAAAGACGATGGGTGACTTCTCTTGCGGTCATTAGGGGTAACGGTGATAAGTTTTCCTTCCAGGCTTTAAACAGTAAACAATGGTTTTAATAATAAGGGAGATGGTTTGATAAAAGAGGAAACCTTCGTTACCTCGCTCATTATAATGGTTCCTTCTATGGCCAGTTTGAGATCGGTTAATGTTTGCCGAACCAAGGAGATCACTCGCTGCATGCGATCAATTTCTTGTCTGAGAAAAATGTTCATGGACGCCAGAGCTCCCATCTTCTGAAGCCGCGCTCTCACCTGTGGATAAAAATATTACTGAGGCATCTGCCTAACAACCTGTGCCGCTAAGAAAACGCAATTGATTCACCTAAGCTACCTTACTTGTAAGAATAACACCATTTGAGTTCTAATTCCAAAACAACATTTATATATAGTGTAGATTAGCCGAGCGAAACCAAAAGCAAAGCTCTCGAGAGATCTTTTAAGAAATATCTTTCTGAAGAATTTCAACTTTTGCCTTACGCAGGAAGCAAAATGAATTCCTCAAAAAAAAAAGACCTGAACCTGCGATCAATTGAAAACCAATAACTGGTGGTTGTACACCTGAGCCCACGATACAGCCATGGGAAACTGATCAGAGGACAACCTATGTTGACAACTGTCAATTGACCAAAACATGGCTGTCCAAACGAGTAAGTGCGACATTTCACATCCGCTAATATGATGGAGAGGACGTACGGGCGAACGATTTGTCATAAACATTTCTGTGGTGCTCCTCTACGCGCGCTTCGCGAGCATAAGGGCTCCGCTGTAATCTCCCGTAAGTGACGCTGAATAAAGACAATTTTATTTTTCTGTCTAGTTAGCGCTGTTACCTCATGTGGTACATAGTCGTTTGGAAGTTTCTCCAACATATCGTCTGCCTGCCTGGTAACCACACTCTCACGGGTCTCCCCAGACCCTCCCCCTGAGTCCTTGGGTTGAATACTCATGATAGTATCCAGCACGTCTTTGGCGGTATTACTCTGATAACTGAAAGATAAGTTAGAAATTTTATAAAGGAATTAGTAAGTATATTCAGATAGTGACAGCTTGCTCGCGTATTACCATGACATTGGCATAATGGCTTTGTCGAAGTTCGCGTTTTTATTCACCATAAAGTACTTTTCAATTTTCCTAAACTTTTAATAAAAACACTATCAAAAGCTTTAAAAAATACACTAAAATTTTCATAAACTACATTTAATAAAATAAATGAGACCAGAGAATATTACATCAAGAAAAATAACTTAATGGGAATAACTAAAAGTAACGAGGAGAACTCAGAGAGGTTAGGATAAGTGCTTTATTATCAACAGAGCGCCTACAAACACATGTGTTTACAACGATAATAAAGATTTTCGAGAGAGGTCACCTTAAGGCTTAGCAACCACCTGCCACAGCAACCTTCAGTTTTCAGTACGGTCCTCCAAGTTAAGAAACTCAGCGGAGAGCCAAAATATCGTTTCGAGTGTTTTGCACGTGAATGTGAAAGTCGGAAAACAATCTTAAAAATATGGTGGAAAAAAATACAAACGACCGCCCTCATTATTCTCGTCTGATTAAAATTTCAAGATGATTTAGAAAATGCTAAATTGATGTACCGTTGTAAAATGTCCTACATGTGGATTCGTTTAGTTCCTTCCACGGAATTTTTAAAGATACTTACGTGATATCAGCATTAGGATGCAAGCCAAAGACTTGAGGAGTATCAACAGATGGAAGCGCTTGGATAGCTTCAAAGAACTGCTCCAAACTGCGGCATTTGGGGATCTTGTAACCAGTGTAGAAACAGAAGTCATCGGTGAACATGTGCTCTCCAAACCATACCTAGTACAATAATAATAATAATGATGATAATAATAATAATAATAATAATAATAATAATAATAATAATAATAATAATAATAATAATAATAATAATAGTATATTTTGTCGCTTTAGCAGTAACTTATATGCCCTTATCTTCATAGAGGTGAGTCTGTTAACATGTAAAATGCATTGTCTACCTTTTGACGGTTGAAAGTTTCGCAGTCATCGGTGTTAAGTATGGGGGAGAAATACAATGAATCTCTGATTCAGGGATACCGACACGGGACGAAACGGTCAGAAAAGCCGTCGTACTTCACTTCCGTTCTCTTTATGTGTGCGCGTCATGGGCGAAATTAGTGTAATGAAATGAAATAGAACAAAATAAAATAGAGACTAATGTTCTAGAAGGTACAATTCAGGAGCCCTGCTAAATTCTTAACCAGCAAAAAGAAGATTAATAGGAAAATGGCTGAAAGGTACCTTAGCAAAAGTGTTGAGGAGCCTCTTATCATAATCATCTGTGACACGGCCTCCATACTGCACCTCTCCAAGCATGTAACGCACCGTGTTCCAGGACACGCCCTACAATTGATACATATCGGTAATATATAATAACAGTTGGATAGGAGATTGCTGCCATGGTAGATTGATTTAACTGCAAGTATGGGATATCACTTTGCTCTTCCTTTCTCTTTTGCTAGGAACTGAAAATCGGTGGCCACAGAAAGAAAATGACCCCTTTTCACGTCATTAGAAGAAGCAAATTAAAAGAGACAATACGTATCCATCTGGAACAAAAAACAAAACAAGTATCACCATTATAGTTTGCCAAATACTTCACCTTTTTCGGATCGATATCATCCAAATGGTTCTGCACGAACTGCACGCTCGCTGCAAAGTCTGCTTGGTTAAACTCATAAGGAATATTCCAGCCCAGTGGACCAAACTTGCGCCGTTCCTGTAACGACACGAAAACGTCTGAAGTTTTAAGAGTGTACTGGTGCGCGATTCTTTAGCAAGTAAAACCTCGGTTGATGCGAAAGAGAGACTCAACATGCATGGCAACCCTAGTCCAAATCTGCCTAGGGTGGGGTGAAGTGCATGCCCTTTTAAGAGTTTTCGGTAAGGTTATCTAGACCGTCTGTCTAAACCATTCAGTAACCACTTTAAGACCCATCCTTCAAATCACGAGTTAACACTGAGAAACAGGAATATACTCACACTGCAGTTTGTTATCACTGACGCGCCGAAAAACAAAGAAGACAAACCCCGGTGTCAGTGTATCATAATGACTCGTCTTCATGACAGAAAGAGTATTTTGTGTATTTTGGTCATTAATAAAAAAATAAATAAATAAATGGGCGGATGGGTGGTTATGTGTTTTTAAGATTGTGGGTAGGCCACTACAAAGTCTTAAACAGTCACTGATAGCGCCAGTTTTACCTGAACTACGGTATGCAAAAAGGCAACAGCATAGAGAGTTGGTTTCCACTGTGGCATGTTAGTAATGTCCAGCTGATCCTGGGTGATACCAGCGTAGGTTCGTTTCAGTCCTGGCTTCACGCCCTGTGGCGGCTCATTGGTGAACTTGATGGAAGACTAGCGAACAACACAATGTACAAATAACTTGTGAGATCATTTTCTCTAAGTTCAGTCTAAGGATATCCATTAAGGTGGGTATATATGATCAAGCGTTGCACTATCGTTCCTATTTAAAACATTCATCGGGACAAAAGTAGGTTCATTGTTCGAGCCCTGGCTTCACACCCTGTGGTCGCTCATTGGTGAACTTCATGGAGGGCTAGTGCACACAATGTACAGGTAAAATGTGAAATCATCTCTTCCGAGCAGAGTTCAAGGGCATCTATTGAGGGGGGGCTATATGATTAAGCGTTGCCCTATCGTTCCTGCTTCAAACATTCGTCGGGACACAAGTAGGTTAAAGTTGTTCCAAACGGAATGGTCTTCGTAACATTTTGAGTATAGCCTTTACATAAAACGACAAACAAATAGTACATTACGGGTGGAACTAATAAAACAGCATCAGGTCTTGAGTTGCTGTAGAGGGACGTCAATGCAGTAACACCTGTGACAGCATTTACAAACCTCACATGAAAGAACTTCCTGTATTAACTGGACACCAGATTTTCTATCAAATGTATTCAGTGGACAACGCTACTATGCGCGTTCTAGGAATCGGCACACTACAGGTTTTACTGAAGTCCCGGCAAACAAACAAAAACAGAAAGCCACCACGCAAATTTGCTCAAGTATCTTAGAGAACTGATAACTGAATGTTTAAGCTTGTTTCAGCGTACTTGTAGTAAGCTGATGGGAAACTGATTGTGTACTTCAGTAGTGATCCAGACTCTACATCCTTCATGTGATGACTCTGCAGTAGTCACTGTCTCCAGCAGCTCGTCCATAAAGTTTAATCCCAAGTGGCAGTTCTGAAGTAGTACCCAGCCTCCCTGTGGGTACAAAAGACAAGTCCGAACAGTTATTAAGAGCACGCGAACATAATAAGAAATTCCTGTATAAGGGTCTCAATTCCAAAAGAGTGAAAAGCTGGAATGGAAACTTAAAGAGATCACTTTAAAAGTCAAACAAGTGTAACAATTAGCTTTTTTTTTGGCTAACAAAAACAAAACAATAAAAAAAGAAAAGAAATCAGCTCGCCTGAAGGGAGCACTACCACAGTGCTCCGAGGAGCTAGTCTTAAAAGTTAAAAAATATTTCTCTTAAGGGAACTGAGATATTTAGGATTTCTACTTGTTAAATAGGAAAGCTCCAATGAAAATGCCTCAGCCCAATAGGTCGATCTCCCAGATTTTGTTGCGTTGTGTTTGTAAGCAAAATATCAAATTTACAATATCCACAAAAACATACAGCAGCCATGGACTGTTGAAGTAGTCTCCTTGCGTGCACTTCCTGTCCTTGTCCCATTGATACTGCTCGGCATTCTGAAACAAATGAAGCAGCGTTTACACCTGGTGCCCGAGCACGGCGCCCGAGTACGGTAGTCGCTGGGTACTAATGTGAACACAACCTTTTTTCAAGAACGCACGTGAGAATTCAGGCACGGTACCGATGCCCGAGTACAAGGTCTCGACCTAAAAGTGGGCACCGGGTCCGTGTGTGAACACAATTTTTGCAAGTTCTGGGGCAGTCCAATGCTTTGTTCTCGCTGCTAAGCTCATGTTTCAAAATGGCGTCTGACAGGGCGAAATGGAGTAGCTATGTACGCAGTCACATTAAAGCGTGACCACAACACCATTTTGTGCCGGTACCCAGTCACCACGTGTGGACAGTCTCTTAGCCATGGAGGAATGATGAGTGCAAACCGAAGCATATAATGCTTTTGGTGCCAATGAACGCCGGCCACACTGAATAGGCAAACAGACACCTTCAGTTTTTTTCGTTCTTACTATTGTAGATCGTTAATCGATATCTACCTTCAAACAGATAAGCGAGAAAAACCTCCCTCAAGGGTAAAGTAAAATTTTCACTAGAATTAACTTGACGTTAAGATGTGTGGGCGATGTTTCTCTCTCTATCTCTATTCGCTTTTACTAGTATGTACCTATTTCTCCGTTTGTTACTTCCACAGACTCCACATATGCACTATTTTAAGGGGAAAAAAGTTCAAGATAGCAAAGACATAGACCACAGACCCAAAGGTCAACCGTAATAAGAAGGGGTTCGTTTCTCGAACGTCCCAGTAACTTTTTGGACCCGAAATCAAATATTTAAATCAAATCCTGAAGAAGCAAGCAAATCGGCCTAAAGTTACATTTTCTCCATACGTACCAATTCCCTTCCGTTTAGCGAGGTTCTCAATAGCTCCAGTAGGATCAGAGCCCATGGAGAGAAAGCATATGAGTGGCGTCCTTGGATTGCTCTCTTCCCAGGTGGCTTCCAGGTTTAGGATCACTCCTTCAGCATACCTCTCACCCATGGTGTCTGCGATGTATTTACGAGCCTGGTGCAGGGTACGGTCAGGACACCAAGACCTGTGCAGTATTTCAGTCAAAAAGGAATCAATCAATCAACCAATTAATCAATCAATAAATCAATCAGTCAATCAATCAACCAATCAGTCAATCAATCAATCAACCAATCAATCAATCAATCAATGAAAAATACCTTACAATATGTTTTACTAACATCTTACAAAGAGTCTTTCTAGAACAAGGGCTCTCCATCAACCTTACCGGATTCTCAGGGAAGGATAGGTGTGATCACACTCCACAGTAGGAGAGCATCCGTTACAACACTTATGTTGCTTATGGACCAGTTGGGTTTCCGAGTAAAATAAGGACATTTCACGGCATTTCGTATATCATAGTCTAGACAGATTATAGAAAAATCAGTTGACTTCACTAACGAAGCTGGCTGCGCTACTATTTTATTCGTCGTGTTTGAGGAAGTTGAGATTTCATTTAATTTTGTGATCATTCGGTATGAATTCGAAATTGCCTATAGAGCCGTGACCTTGTATCTTCTAAACTAGTAATTGAAAATACGTTTCTATAGTAACAAGTAAAAGGTAAATTCATGTTAATAACAGATTATTACAAATAAAAAACAATAAACAAAAACCTGACTAAAAGAAGTTTCCTGAAGGTGTCCAACGAGCTTTCATAACCATCAGGCATGTGGCTTTCCTCAGGTGCGTCTTGGTCAAACCACTGTTTCCAACCAGACTCATTGCGACGAACCTTTGGGAGGATCGAACTGTTTTAGTAAAAGGAATGTAGAGACACCTTTATTTGTCTTTTTGGCGGGAGTTGATTAGAAAAGGAAGGAGGCCTATGGTTTTCTCCTCCTTTGAATTTCTACCTAACAGAGCATTTGCCTCGCACATCATTAAATCCTCTAACTTCACTGGACCCCTATAATTAAGTCGCAGCTCTTTTGTTTTGGGGCTAAGTTCCATTGTTAACTTTGTCCGTTCACAGTTTTCCCAACCAATCGTGAAAGGCCTTGTTACTGCTGCGAGAGGCTTCTAACAGATTCCAGTCTGGCTACAAAGCTACCTAGACATATGTACATCTGTAACTACAGCTGCTTATCCATGCCTGCCTCACAGAGCATTGCCTTCATTGGACCTCTATAATTTATGCCGCAGCTCTTTTGTTTTGGGAATAGGTTCCTTTGTTAACTTTGTTCATTCACTGTTTTCTCAACCAATCATATAAGACCTTGTTACAGCTGCGAGACGTTTCTAACAGATTCTAGTGTGGCTACAAAACTACCTTGATATTTGTATATCCGTAACTATAGCTCCTTATACTACAAGGCAGTTAACTACTAACAGACCTGATTTAAAAGCAAATAGCATGTTCCAGTAATTTACCTAGCTGAACAATGGACAAGTTAGTCGTAAATCTACTGTTATAGCTGCCTATTGGTGTTTCACTGACAAACCTGATCTAATATTCCTGAGAACTGCGGTAACTTGCTTAGCTCCACTAAGTTAAGCCAGGTCATATCCATGATCCACTTGCCGGGTTTGGGTTGCACGGCCTTCAGATCAAGCGCCGCGCCACCTTCACAGAGAGGCACATGATGTCATTAAGCAGTATGCACTACGTTTATAGGATAATGGGGAATTTAAGCAGCGACGTTTTTGAGCGAAGCACGTAAACCGGAAGTGACCCTCTTTCTTTTAATATGCCTACAAGCTACCAAATTTGTATTGCTAAGTGTCTTTACTCTTATGGAGACAATTTGCCCAATAATTTGTTCAAAATCACGGACTAAGAGTCCAAAAAGTCCACATCCGTTTGACGTGTGTCGCTCAAAAAAGTCGTTGCTTAAACTCCCTAATAAGTGCCTTAACAATCTTCCGGTAGCACGAGGCCAAACGGTGCTACACGCCGCTACATTTTGAACGCAAAATGATGAGGAAACAAGCTCGCGCACGGTAGAACTGATCGTGTGAAGTTCTCTGGCACTTCATACCCCGTTACATCAGCTTAACTGAATATATATATTTTAAAACGTCAGCCATAACACCGCCTTCTAATCAACGCATACAAACATATTCGTAATCGGCTGTAAAAGCGCCCTCTCAACTAGAAGTTTGGAACTCAAGTATGTTATGCAACTATCTCGCGCTTTTCGCGCGAGTGTTCTGTCGCTCGCGCTTACGTGTCAAAGGTCTTTGTGACGTAAAATAATTGAAACGTCAATTTTTTTCTAGTGCATTCAAGCGCCTGTTTGAAGCAATTGGTTACGTGTGGCAAGTCTTAAAGAAGATTCATGTGATGTGTATCGTATTATGCGCTAAGTATGTGAAAATATACTCTAAATAGCTGAACTACGTGTTGTTCTCTACTCTTGGTCTTCAGAAAGAAATTTTAGCTGCTTCTTCTTGTTTTTGACTGATTCGCGCAGGAGGAAAAAGCATGATGTTGCAAACCTTTTATTAGCGTCTGGAATTCTTGAACCTTGACTTTTCCGCCCTGAATGTCGATCTTGAGCGCCAGAAGAAGAGTAAATAAGAACTTGTGGTTCTCATACAGACCACGGCACGAATACTTGAAGACCTCATAGGTCAGAAACTCAATGATGTTTTGGATTCTTTTCGCTGGAATAGGTGATTTCTCAGATCTGTTGAAAAGAAAAAATTCAGTAATGCCAGTGGACGATACTTAGTTGAAGCAGAATGATAAGAGCTGAATATTTGCGGACAAATGTGGCGATTTTTTCCTCTGGTCGTTAAGCTTAACAAACGCCTGCCTTCACCGATTTGGAGGTTGTTATTTTGCTTTGATTAATTGTCTCCTTCGGCCAGGTTTAACGCAGGGGAGGGCTCGATGCTGGACTTTCCACCTACCCGCCCCTTAGTAAACGTTTACATTAACAGGGGAGGGGTAAGTGGGCAGCTTCAATTCCCAGAATCTTCTGCCCACCTTCCCCTCCCCTAAATCAATATTGTGACCCTAAGTAAGATGTTATTAAAACGCTGGGTTAGGGGAGGGGTAAGTGGAAAGTCTTGCATCAATCGATAGAAAAAGATACTGATACGTGTTTTAAAACAGAGTGGTTTTCATCCAGTCTCTTGCAAGACAACAAATTGTGCATCGAAAAAAACGCTCTCCGGAATTATTTGTCTACCGTCTCAAGAATGAACTAGTCAACAATGAATCAACTCCTCAGTGCTAGTACCTTGCCATGGACAGATCGAAGATTCCCAAGAACTGTCTGAGTGACGTCTGATACATGACATTCACCATGCTCATCTCGACGATTAAGAAGTACAAAATGGAGCCGCGCGTGGCAACAGGGCGGAACTCCTCACGAGCCAAGTTGATCTTCACTTCAGTCTCAGCAGCAACAGTAAGCTTCTCGCTCACTTCCTCGGCCGTTTCTTTAGTAGTTTTCAACACTGCTACCAGAGACTCATCCTCTACTAGGGAACCCTGAATAAGATGAAAACAAGGTTTAAGTCATGCAGCCCGCCCAGTAGCAAGTTAAATGGCCCTCGTGGGTGGCATAAAATGGCCATGGCAAGACAAAGCACTGAACAGAATTTATTACCAAAGTCTTGAAATGGTACATAGTATTGCACGTAGCCTCTCTTGTTATTGCAAGAACTGTTTGCTTATGTAACCGAAAGCTCAAAAAGTCGTGTTTATAGACCTTAGATACAATTCGTAGTACTTTTCACTACGGTGATTAAGAAAAGACAAAGAGACGAGAGGCGTGTGCAGAAGTAAAAATCGACTTGACTAATTACAGAGCCACAAATTAGGTACCAGAAGTCGCGTTCAGTCCTTGTTCGCGCGCTTTCGCGTTCTCGTTTGACGTTGCGTTATCTTTAAACATCAACCAAACTGGGGACGATCGTCCATTCTTGGACTTTTTTAATGCCTATTTATTTTCTGTCATTTACCAAAGAAAAGATAGTTTTCGTTTTCTTAGGGAAAATAAGTCACGCTTGAGGTCTGTCAATAAATCTGCTAATGGACGTACGAGTCGCACACTGATACAATAAACGGTTTTCGCAGACCCAGAAGGAGGTTAGGTGCTGGTGCTTTTCATTGCAACAACCAGCCTTAACCCTTTCCACAACTACAAGAAAAGTATTATCGTTTTACCAATCTAAAAGCTAAATCACCTGGGTACTTGTGAGCCTGTACAACAGATTATCTTCAAGTTCTTTCATCTTTCTTTTATTTGTTGTGACATCTTCCATGAGTTTCACTCGTTCTGCTTCTAGCTCCTGTAAAACAAGGCGTTTAAGTTAAAATGAAAACGCAACACTTCCTTTGGATGATATGACATCTCGAATCTTAAGTTTGCGCAGGGTAAAGAATAAGAAAGGTTCACCTCTTTTTCGGTGTTAATCACTCTTCCAAGAAGTTGCTCTTCCAGTCCTTTCATCGTCACAGTGAAGTCAATTATTGCTGTACGTGCGCTCACCTAAACAGCCAGAAAAACCGTACAATTAGACAGGTTAAGATTATGAAAACCACTTTGTATCATCAGATAGTAAACTGCTAACATTGGCAAACTTTCCCACATATGATTTAAGGGAACTGGAATGCAAGTGCTACAGCTGTTGCCATTTTTGCTAAACGGTGGGGAAGCGACACTTGCTGCGCAAAGCCGCGGCTACACAATCCTTTAACTCAGTTTTTTGAAACACAATACAGAAGATACTCGAAGGTGGTAACAACGTCTCTAACCTCAGGTGTGTACGAAGGATTTCCCAGCTTTGTGGTGATGTACATTTTAAAGCCGCTCATCACATCACATTCTTTATCGCCAACTTTAACCTAACGGAAACAAATGAGTGTTAAAATGAGCAAATAAAAACTGAACTGACTTAGGGACCGTTCATTTTTTATGAGAGAGGGGGGGCTGGTGGGATTGGGGGGGGGGCACTCGAAAAAAATTGGCTTGAAAGGGGGCGCCAGCCGAAAAAAAATGAAGGGAAGGGGGGCGGGTCGGACGAAAAAATTAGATTAAAAATAGGATAAGAGATGTTTACAAATCGAAGAAAAATTGTGCTCTTTTATTTATAACAAATATGCTAAAACAGTTCCAGGGTAACAAGAAAACTTCTCAACAGCTTTTATATTTTATAAGGACAGTGAACATACCATAATAACAGTCTTGAATAGCAACAACTTTCTTTTCATTCATGAAAATGTTGTTGTCAAGCTCATATAATTAAAACCAATAATTTGAGTCCTGAATTGGAACTGACCTCGTTACCAGAGCTTTTCTCTGAGAAATTTAATGGGAGGGGCATGAAACTACTACGAGGTGTCCCCTTTCTCATTTTCGACGTTCTCTTCGATCTCGTCGTCGCTGTGTTCCTCTTCTTCTTCCTCCTGTTCTTCTTCGTTGTCTTCCTCTTCTTCCTCTTCTTCGTCGTTTTCTTCTTCCTCTTTGTTCGTGTCTCCGACGTTTGAGCTATAATCTTCAGGATGCAGGAAGCAATACATCCTGTTTCTTACTTCTGGCTTAAGGTTGGTAATAAGCCTGCTTTGTGCCGCGTTGCTGAAGTAGCTTGATTGCAGTAGGTGAGCGATGAATGCTGCATCCCGTGTTCGCAACAATGCTGCTACATCTTCAACGTTTATGCACGCTTCCGGAATTGTCAGCAGACCCCAAATGAGGGGCGTGATCCAGACGATTGGCAACCAAGAGTCCAGTTGAAAAAGGCACATGCCAGTGGTAGCGTAGTTTTGTCTGACCGAGAGAGCGTAGCTAGATTGGGAGACAAATTCATTGTGAAACCAAAGTTTGTGGTTGACTATCTCCAGCATCTTGAGGTCATAGAGTTTAAAAAAAAGAAGAGACTGGCGGAAAGGGCAAGGGAAAGTAGGGAGGCAAGAGAAAAGTCCTATGATGATTATCATTGGGCTACTTTGTGCGAAGATGCCGCCAAGCTAAAAAAGCTCCGTGTGCCAGAATTGAACAAATACTTACAACATCATGGGCTATTAAAACAGCATCAGAAGAGCAGCAAGAATGACAAAGTGAAGATAATTATGGGACACTTCCTGCAGATGAATACTCTCAGAACAGGTCAAGCCGAAGTGAGAGGCAGCAATGAATCAGGTCAACTAGACAGCAGTGGTGAAAGCAGTGAGGGAGAAGAAACTGATGATGATTACAAGAGTGATGCCCCTGACTCTTAAGACGACTCAAATGATGTCGTTCTTGCTTTTATCGCCTCAGAAGAGGAATATGTAGACGAGCGGCCAGCTACAACGCGCTCAGGACGAGCAGTAACAAGAAGAGCTGAAATTGACTTTTCATTCTTTTGAGTGAGGATTTGTTAAAAACAGCTTTCTAGCTTTCAGCTTTCTTTCACTAAATTACGTGAAATGTATCAAAACGAAATTTTAATGCAGTTATTTTTTTAATACCTTATGTATTTTTTTATTCATGGGGGGGGGGGAGCTTCCAAAAAATTACTCTGATGAGGGGGGGGGCATACAATTTTCAAATTACACTCCTCCAAATCCCACCAGCCCCCCCTACCCCATAAAATATGAACGGTCCCTTATTTGACGGCAAGCAAGTTGGGAATACTAATACTAATGCTAATACCAATGCTAACGCTAATACTAATACTAATGCTAATGTTTATACTAATACTAATGCTTATGCTAATATTAATACTAATACTAATGCTCATGCAATTAGCGATACTGATAATGATGTTGATGCCGATGCTAATACTTTTCCTTTTCCTTTTTGACAATACTCTAATATTTGCCGATAGCGCACGAAACTGTCAGCAAAATACAGCGGAAGTGACGCGCAAGCCTATGGATTTTGTGAAAAATTCTTCTGCGCGCGCTCAAAATTTTAAACCTATTGTGACGTCAACACCAGAAACAAACAAACAAAACTAATGCTTTCGCATAGTAGTTGTATCGAGCTCTCTACCATGCATTCCGTTCTCGCGTGTAGCGTCAAAAAGAAGATCTTAAAAACATGACTCTACAGGTGAGCCAAACACAAAGAAATATCTCAGATGATTGATCTCGTCGTCAGTTTTATATTTCTTTTAGATTTACTAGGATTTGCTTGCTTTCTCATTTAATCACTGTTATACGAAATCACGTTTCTGGAAGTGTTGTTTCAAAATCTGTGCATTGGTGTTTCGGAACTCGAACAGTGCCTCAGTTGTCTTTTTTAAACACGAAACGAACGAAATTGCGAATTAAGATAAGTCTTACACTGTGCGAACAATTTAAAAATTACGATACAAGAATCAGAAATAATATAACAACTTGGAATGGATAAAAATCGTTATTTGTTGCTCCGTTTTTATGTTAGCTGTAGGTATGCATTAGCAAGGTACTTACTTTGTAAGTAGAGCCAGACTTGATGAAGTTTTTCTCCAGCACATTGTCCAAAGCAGGGTCTAGTTCCTCTCCGACGTCTTCAATAATAAGAGGTCTTCCGAGTGACAGGGAGTCTTCCAGATGATTTCGGAAGTACTTGTGATTAAGTGATGTCACCTAAATACCAGACAGTTCAAAGAGTTTAACAATTTAAGAAGTCAACCATGGGGTTTGAGTAAAAGATTCAAAAGCAAAGGTCACAGCATAGGATTTTATCCCCAGACTCAAAAGTTAACACTACATGCTAAATAAATAGTACCATGTGGAAATACTGTTGAAGTGGTTTCACTTGAATGGCAACACCATAGGATTTTATCCACAGACTCAAAAGTAACCAATACATACTAAATAAATAGCACCATGTGAATGTTTTCCTGAAGAGCTTTCATTTGAATGGTCACACCATGGGATTTCACCCAAAGACTCAAAAGTTAGAATCACCTTCTACAGCATAATAACCAGTACTGCAGGAACGTACTGCTCAGTGACTTTCATTTGAATGGTCACACCATAGAATTTCATCCACAGACCCAAAAGTTACAATTATACGCGTAGACATTGAGCTACATACCTGCAGTTCGTTCTCTTTCTCGCGACTCATGATCCAAGCTTTGCCTTGAGTTTGTGGGTCTATCAGAAGAGGATACCTTGTTGCCTTGGTGACGATGATACCGTTTTGAATGGACAGCTCATCGCTTGGGAGACCATGAAGATTCCATTCACCAATCTGAAAAAAAGACAAGAGTAAAGACTAATTCACCTCAGGCTACGTTCACGAGGCACCGGACGAATTCTCCGCGACCGACTGACGATTTTGAGGGTCCTCGAATTTTCAACCGGTCGTGAACGTAGCCTGATATAGAGAGGAGACGTGTGACGTCACGTTACTATGGTAGCAAAATTTCTGGATCACAACAATAGGGAGTTTTTGCAACAGCAAAAAAGCAATAGATTTAGATTGGCAATAGAACAGCTTTGCACGTGCACCACGCTTTTATTTCATTTCTTAGCCGTTGATGCACGACCGCGACATGAAACTTCCTAATTTCACTCGCCCGCTTTAACGTAACGTGACGTAACGACTTCTCCTCTCCATAAGTCTAAAGTGAACATGGTCTGGCCAAGCACAGTGTCTTTCAATCATTGAACAAGCCCTAGGATTTCAATCTGCATGGAGAACACTTTTCGGTTCCGTGTGCAGAGATCATGGAACCTATTTGGTACCATGAATATCCCTGGAAGATTTCGTGGACTGATAAGAGATTTCTACGAGAATTAGCCAAAGTTATGACACATGTACGCTGGTTACAGCACAATGTTCTTTGGTAATGATACCAGATGACAAGTGTCATTTGCAATTTTACTCCCATGTGTTACTAGGGTTCTTTTGGAAGCGATTGAATCACTTGAATCCTCACTCTTCAAGTAAAGAGAAAAAAAAACTTATACGCAAGAAATTTTGATACAGTAGTGATATAGGGAACGGTTTTTCGGTTCCCTTGTTCTCAGGTACGGTAAAAACACGGTACCGGTATCGATCGTTACCGTGAAATCTTAGGGCTTAATTTCTAAATTTCACTTCCATAGAAGTACCATAGAGGTACATAAACACATAAACATGCAGATGACAAGTCACTTTACTCAGCACCAACCGTAGCTGCGTCCGTTAGCATGTTGATCAGGTTGAGATTCTCTGAGAAGGGGATTTTGTTGGCGGTCATCTCCTTCTCCCATCTGCTTAACAACAGAGTGCGGAAATTCTGATTGAATGGACCGAGATAGGACAGGAAGCCAGTAGCCAATAACACATCCCCAACAAGCCTGCCAGGAGGATCAATCACTGAATTAATCTAGACGTAGTTAATCGATAGTAATTGATGTCAATCATCGATGAATATTGATGTCCGATATCAATCGATAGAAATCGATAAAGAAAAAAGTTGTGACTATGATTTTAAAAATATCGATTTCTGATAAATATCGATAATGGTTTTTTATCGATTGTTATCGATTACTATCGATTCCTATCGATTGTTATCAATTTTGTTAATCGATAATAGTCGATAAATTATTTTTCTGTGACTTCGATTTCTATTGATTTCTGATATCAATCGATATTAATCGGTGGATTAAATCGATTAATATCGATGATATCAATTGATTTCCGGTGTCGATTTTTATCGATTAACTACGTCAGGATTAATCAATTCAATTGAGCAACACTCGATGTTTAGTGACAGAGAACGGCTGTTTCTATTAACATTCTTCATACCTGCCTATCTGGTCTTGGAACTCTTTACTCTGCTGCGTCCATCGAATCTTCTCACCTCCCAGGCCTGCAATGAGTGCGGATGCGGCTTGCATTTTGTTCTTACACGATTCTGCATCATCTAGCAAGTCCTAAAGAGGATAAAGAGAGTATTATCAAAGGAGCAAATTAGTTGAAGTCACTCATCTTGCACTGTCACTGATGACTCATTCTTGAACGTAATCTTAACTACCCTGAAAATTGTTTTATTCGTTTACACACAGCTTTTACCAACGGTAAGATATACACCTTTTTAGTCAAGAGCGGATAAAATGCAGTTTTCAAATATCCACTTTGAAGAGCGTTTCAAATACAGTTCCATTTTAGGTGGACAATGAAGTTGCATTTTCCACGATGTGGTGTGGACGAAGCCCGAGGTCAGAACGTCATACCTCAAAATGACGACAGTGACGAGGAAAGCAAATTTTTAAGGTAGTAACATGAGTAGCTTAAGGACTGATGTGGATCTACTTTGTTAGGGTTAGGGAATTTAGACTTGTTATGTACGTGAAGTGATTTGAAGTATATGGCCTCTTATCTTATACAATGTTGAAACTCTGAAAAATCCTGGATAAACGCGTCTAACGTTGTTTGTGGGGTAGGGGGTAGGGGTTAGGCATAGTGTCATTCAAAGAAAGCCCCACAAACTGCAAATTTATCCAAAGATTTTTGTCCATGATTCTAGGAGTGTTGTAGTTCAATTTTTTCTTTGATTCCAATTTTATTTCCCTTTGTTTTGGGGGTATGGTCATCTACGATAATGAATTTAAGACAAAGGGAGACAAAATTTAAACCAAGGATAAAATTGAACCATTATATCATTAGGTAAAGTTTAATTTTTCGTAAATTTCAATTTTCATGCTATTTTACCTCACTGACGAAAGTCGACATAGTTCTAGCTGACTGATATCGCTAAGTATCAGAGCTCGTACATTTTTTGACACACCGCAGTAGACGAGTACCGGCTATGATTTGGCCTGATATTTCACGACAGAAGTATCAGGGACATGCCACCCTCTGAAACCCCGCGTTTCGTGACACCTTGCGTATCAATATACGATTTGCTAAGTGCCATGGAGTATGGTGGCCCTTTGAAATTCCACTAAACTACTTATTTCACGCAGTGCACAATATATAAATTCACCTGCTTTTCCTTGACGGCGGCATCGTACATGGCTTGAACCTTATCAAGTTCTCTCTGCTTATCATCAAGCTTTTCCTGTGCACTGTTTAGCTCAGTAGAAGCTACCTTCAAACGGGCTTCTTGTACCACTAAATTAGCCTGAAAGCAAAGATGAATTTTATACGCATTTTAACTTTGAACCACAAGACCAAAACCCTACAGAAAAACTATTCAGTTTTGTTAACGTGGCTATGTCAGTAGGATAGAGCGGTTTTGTATGACCTTGCAAAATGGTTTCGGTAAATGTTAGTTATTTGTTTTATCAGCTAATAGATGAAAAGATCAAAACATGGACTCTTCGTTTTCCCGCCAAAGAAAACCCTAATATGGAGAGGCATTGTTCGATTGGCCAATCGTGTTTCAGTATGAAGTCAAAGTGAAGTATCAATTGATTTCTATAAAGTTCTCGGGCATGACGTTTTTTCACCCGGGCGTTCGCTGAACCGACCAAAAGCCACACGCATTTGTATCCGTTCGATAAACCAATCAAATCGCTCTATTTTCGTTTATTTGTTGTTTCTGTTTTGTTCGCGTGTCTTTATTTCAAGGTCATACGAAAATCGAAAATGCAGAGTTAGTGTCAAAACTGAACGTGTTTAGTGGGAAAACTTAAAGGTTTCTGTACCTTGAGAGGCAAAACTTCTTTGTTCACCCCGTAGAAAAAAGCCATAGCACAAGTCCATGAACACAAGCCAGCAACGTTTCCACAGACCTGCCAACAAAATTAATGTGAAAAATCAAACGCTTCACGTAAACTAACCATCATTTCAAAAAGGCTTCATCCAGTTCCAACATACAGTCTAATAAAAATTGCAAAAACCAGTCGTTCAAGAGGTGGATAACACTATCTACTGGATAAATCTCTGTTTAGTGGATAAAGCAACTGGTTTCCCTGAAGAATGATTTATCCGTTGGAAAGCGCTATCGGACGTTTGAGCAACCGGGGCCTGGTAATGAAAAGAACAACAGTTTAATCTAATTAATTTAATTTCATCATTTCCACCATATGGTGCGGAACACACAACAGAGAGGGGCTTCAATTGACCACTCCAGAAAATACCATAACATACCATAATGCTTTTTGTTTGTCACCGCATAATTTTGCATAAGCTTTGTCTTAAATTTCTCTTGGGAGTTAAAATGGCCCCAAGAGAAACTGAAAACAACGCTTATGCAAAATTTTGGGCTGACAAACAAAGAGCATTATGGTATGTTATGGTATTTTCTGGAGTGGTCAATTTAAGTGTGGCCTTTCAAACAACCCACCCAGCCCAGGAAAGGTTGGCCACGTCCCCTACTCTTTTCGAACAGCGGTGTAGGTTCTTTTACGTCCCACAAGAACCAGATGTCCTTATCCGAGAAGACTAGAAAGTCTAACCGTTTGCAGATGTCGTTGGAAAGGCAGCACTTTCTCCTCGGTTATTTTTAAAAAGACCTTGAGTGTTGGTCCGGTCAGGCGGCGGTTTTGTAGAAATGGAACAATTTTGTAAACTAGAAATGTTAAAAACCTTTTTGGCGGTAGCTAGGTTGTAGTCTTCCATCTGTAGGTATGGCTGTAACAATTCGACGGCTTCCTCGTTGATCGTGTCTTTGGGAAAATTCACCAGATTCTGAAGAAACCCTCCTTGGCTCATGAGCTGTGCGGAAAAATACGGCTTTTAGATACAGTGAGGTAAAAAAGGCGCTGTAACTTGCTAACGCTTTGACATTATGCTCCTTTAGTAAAAGATTAAATGGAAAGTTATCAGTGTTCATTTCAGGGCGTAATTTTGCGCAATAAGCGCATTTGTCTGATGACGCAAAAAGTTCTTTCGGGCGTCTCATGGAGCCGGTATATTGCTAACTTTAAATGGGGGTTTTTATGGTTGCTACGGTTGGTTACTCTCAGGTATCTGAACCGGTAAAACGTCAACATTTTCTCGTCCTCAAAAGCCATCTACAGTAAGATTAGGTCAAGTGATAGGCATATCGATTTTTCAATGTACCATCTTATTAAACGGATTACTGTATTTGTGTCCGCCATGTCTTTTTGCAAATTCTTGGGTGAACCAGGGAGAGATTCGTGGTATGTCACACAACAACTGACAACTCAGTTCTGTAAGGTTTGAAATAACAACCCTCGCCCTCGTTTGGTGTTTGTGACGACAAATACTTCAGTACAGTTTACTTTCATTTTTTCGATGTCGCCTAGCAACTCCTCATGGTCACCATTTGAGATCGACCGTAATAGCGCGATTTGAATTTGCCAAAGGCGTTGCCATAGTTACCTTAAGCGACTCTCCCCAACTCGGTGTCACACATTCCCTTTCTGCATCGTAAATGACCGGGGAAATAGTTCGTCTGAACAGTAACAGCACACAATCCATAATGCGCATGATCAGATGAGGTGGCTTGGCCAGCTTTCGGACCGTCGAAATGTCTGCCGCTTTAATTGTCTAATGACAGCAAAATACAAAACAACATGCAGCTTATCAAGCATTAGAGATCAGTTGGACATAGTCATGAGTTTGAGAATCAGGCTGGAATTTTGTATTGACCTTTCTCGCATTTCTGTAAACAGAGATTCAGCCGTTGGATTCGTATGAAGCTGTCCATCAATTGAAAACCCTCAACATTGTGTCGCTGTGTGTGAGTTCACTGATACTGATGAAGATAATGATGATGATGATGAAGATAATGATGATGATGATGATGATGATGATGATGATGATGAGGAGGAGGAGGAGGAGGAGGAGGAGGAGGATAAAACAATATTGGAAAAAATTTGTAAAACCTGAAGAGCTGCCTCTGCCTCCTCCAGAGCTGGTTTAGCGGCTGATAGCTTCTTCTCCGCAACTGCTTTGTCAGCCTAGAAATGTTCACACACCTTGTTAGTCATGGAGAAAATTCGTGGATATTTAGAGTTAAGCTAAAACTGACCTCAATTTCGTCCACTATGGCTTGAGCTTTATCCTTAACTTTCTGTACAGAGGCCTTAACTTTCTCGGCAGCTTGGGCACTGACCGTCACTTCCGCCAGCACCTAAATAAAACAAAAATGTTAATTTTTCTGTACACTCTCCAATCAGTTGCGTAATAAGGTTCCTGGTGCATAGTTCTTGGGCGTAGCCACACCACGAAATTTTTGGGTACTTACTGCTGCTGAAGACAGCACGTTATAATCTAGTCTCTACTGTTGACTGAGAACCCTAGACCAATATTAGACCACAGTGCCTTGCTTTTCTCTTAGGCTTCAATGCTGTAATTTTTAAAGAGCAAACTTGCACAAATTACATCTGCTCAATTTTGCTTTTTCAAATGTTTTGGCGCAAACACAGAATGCGTAAGAGTCACTCCAACTTTACGTCACCGTCGGGGGAGCAAAGGGTTGCGCAGTGGTGAGANAAACCTGAAGAGCTGCCTCTGCCTCCTCCAGAGCTGGTTTAGCGGCTGATAGCTTCTTCTCCGCAACTGCTTTGTCAGCCTAGAAATGTTCACACACCTTGTTAGTCATGGAGAAAATTCGTGGATATTTAGAGTTAAGCTAAAACTGACCTCAATTTCGTCCACTATGGCTTGAGCTTTATCCTTAACTTTCTGTACAGAGGCCTTAACTTTCTCGGCAGCTTGGGCACTGACCGTCACTTCCGCCAGCACCTAAATAAAACAAAAATGTTAATTTTTCTGTACACTCTCCAATCAGTTGCGTAATAAGGTTCCTGGTGCATAGTTCTTGGGCGTAGCCACACCACGAAATTTTTGGGTACTTACTGCTGCTGAAGACAGCACGTTATAATCTAGTCTCTACTGTTGACTGAGAACCCTAGACCAATATTAGACCACAGTGCCTTGCTTTTCTCTTAGGCTTCAATGCTGTAATTTTTAAAGAGCAAACTTGCACAAATTACATCTGCTCAATTTTGCTTTTTCAAATGTTTTGGCGCAAACACAGAATGCGTAAGAGTCACTCCAACTTTACGTCACCGTCGGGGGAGCAAAGGGTTGCGCAGTGGTGAGATCACTTCCCTCCCACCAATGTGGCCCGGATTCAAATCCCAGCGTCGACGCCATATGTGGGTTGAGTTTGTTGTTGGCTCTCTCCTGGCTCCGAGAGGGTTTTCACCAGGATATCCGGTTTCCCCCTCTAATCAAAGACCAACCTTCCAAATTCCAATTTGATTTGGATTGCATGGGCAGATTTAAACGAGTTCATATTTCGTGCGTAAAATTCACAATCAAGCTATTTACTAGTTATAAGAGTTACCTTGTCAGCTTTCACAGAGGCAACAGCAAGTTCTTTCTCTTTTACCACAAGTTCTTTTGACAGTTCAGCCACTGATGCGCTGGCTTCCACCAATTTATCCAGACCAGTATTCATTCGGTTGGCTAACTCACCAATCTGCGACCTCTTCTCCCCGTAGATGGTTTTGTAGCCGTCAACAAACGACAGATATGACTTAGGAGTTACATGGGTTTGACGGCGGAATCTGTAGAGAAGTATTGACGCATATATCATAGGTTAGCCACTCTCTTAGGCAAGAGGGGCAACTAGATCAATGAGCCATTTGCACAATGACTTCTTTTTACTACTAAGACAAGAATTCATCTTGTTTCTTCTTTCATATTTAAATTTGACAATCCCAGCGAGGTTGAAGTAACAAAAGCCCTAATTTGCACAAGAAAACAATACCCTGAAGGAGTCTGGTGGTATTGGTAGTAGTGATAGTAGTAGTGGTAGTGGTAGTAGTAGTAGTAGTAATGGTAGTGGTAGTGGTGGTGGTAGTGGTATAGTGGCAGTGGTATAGTGGTAGTGGTATAGTGGTAGTAGTAGTGGTAGTAGTAGTGGTAGTAGTAGTGGTATAGTGGTAGTGGTATACTGGTAGTGGTAGTGCTAGTAGTAGTAAAATGACACCGTTATGAAAATGGCCTACAACCTTGGCTAGATTCCTGAGTGTCAGAGTCCGGAGTCGGCACAGGCAACCAGTGTCCATAAAGCGGGGTTCGCGATATATGGGAGTTTATGACTCAGGACACAGAAAAATGTCCGTTGTCCGTATCAAGCGGGTTAATTTTAGAGAAAATACAGAGATTTTCGTCGGGACAAACGAAACAGTCCGAAATATACAAGGGTGTCCGTAGAGCGGGGTTCGACTGTAACTCATTACTTTATAACACGTGGAATTATATTGAAATTGAAGGAAACCTATCCTGAGGTTATACATAGTATAAACTGTAAAGAATGCGTGGTAGAGAATGGAGAAGATAAATATAGATTACAAATGACAGGCTGAGGTTTTTCAAAGGAAAAAAGCGTGACATAGCTGCTTAAGAAAGCATATGCTTTGTATCGATGCCTGTAGAACGTTTTACAATCATTTCCCTTCTAGTTTCCACGCAACCAATATACTTGCCTCTCAAAGTACTCGACGCAAGCCTCGGCCACCCCGTCATGAAATGTGCCCATGGTGCGAACTACGCTGTTCTTGATACTTGCTGAACACGTGATATCAAACTTGGACAAAAAGTAATCTGCTACTGCGATCAATGCATCCTTTGGCCAGCGGGTGAACCAGTCCATTGTACAACCGCTGATCAGTCCAGGGAACTTCAAAGAACGATTTCGGAATTTCTCTCCCACCTATTGTACCAAAAGAAATGGTTGCTATGATCTTCTGTGCTTTACTTGGCAGTGCGGACGCACGATACAAAATCTAGCACATAAGAGCGTATTCATCTAAAGATAGTGCTTTTAATTCGTCACGTGATAAACATAATACCCAAAAGGTTACGCGCATTAAGGGGGCTGGAAACAGATGAATTCATAGATGTCCATACAAATGACAAAACATCGCGCGCGACCACTTAATATTCCTTATTAGTAAAATTTAATTAGTGGTCTATTATCAATGCTGCGTTCTGATTGGTTGAGCTACTACTAGGCTATATGTTATAGTCCCCTAGTAGCGAAAACCGTGGGCTTTTTGGCGGCAAAAAGGCTTAAAGTCTAGCTTTTAACTAGCTAAAAAATTTTTGTTCTCCATATTTTCGACCAACTAGTTGGATTTTACTAAAACAATTATTCCTCTCGCCCTTATGGCCTCTGAGTCAATAGCCGATTCGGCCTTCGGCCTCATGGGTTATTGACTCAGAGCCCATTCGGGCTTGAGGAATAATTGTTAATTATACTGATCAATTTTTGCGACCGTTTTCCTATCCGATATGTGACTCTCCACTTTAGAGTTCGGCGCCGCCAGCTTCGCTTCTGCAAAGAAATTGCGCCGAAATGACCGTTCTTATGTGTGAACAGAAGCACCAACATGTATAGTTTTCGAGTCGGCCCAAACGCTATACCAAACGCTGTATAGTGTGAACAGAGACCTATCTCTTTTTTGCCGTTCTTGTTGCCGTTGACGTCATCGTTGCTCAAGCTTCGTATTAGGCCCACTTATAACGTCGAACGTTTCATGTACCGAGCCTAATCCCTTCAATTACAATAAGTACATGAGAGGGTCGACGTCTGAATCAATTGAGTTCGACATACAGTCGAACCTCCGCTAACGGCCACCTCTCTACAACGGCCACATTTTTTCGTCCCGACGGAAAAAAATCCATACATTGACCCTTGTTTAAAACCTACAAGGGCCACCTCTTTTATACAATGGCTACTTTCTTCAGTCCCCAAGGTGGTCATTTTAGAGAGGTTCAACTGTATCTAATTTGGGTCGACCAATGGATTATAATGGAGTGGCCCACATGGGAATTTCGACTATGGAGCGAGATCGTTTCAAAGGCCGAACGTTTCATATGCCGAACCTAATGCACAAATGACTACAATTTATTTTGAGTGGTAAGCATTGTAGACCACTGTACATGGTGAAAGTGAATTGAGTCCGACTAATTATCTTCGACGTCTGAATCGACCGTCGAACTTATATCATTGGGTCGATCTAAAAAGGTATTAGGTTCGGTACATAAAACGTTCGACGTTTGATCTGGGCCTCATGGAAACAACTCGGAAGCGGCAATGAACACAAAGAATCGCATTAATAAATACATGTATCTAAAATAATGAACGAACACTTACAGGCGAGAAACACAAAACAACGTGGAGGTTCTTCCTGGAGCGAGAGATGAAGTAGTTGTACAAGTTATCGTTGGTCGGGGGTACTCTGGGTAGTTCCTTTTTCATTGGCCCAATCAATCCTTGAGTTATTTCGTCCAGTTCATCTCGGGCGAATAAGTTGGAGACCTGAAACACCAAGATAAGATACGGTAAAAATGTATTGGTCCATTAGTGTTGCTTAAAAGGGGAGGGGGGGCGCAGTACCAATCTGAAAGTTAGACAGCAATTAGTAGAATTCACTCCTGAAGAGACACTATGCCAGATGTAGCTTTAAGCGTGGTAAAGTTTCACTTAAAAATTCATCACGTTCGCTAAGCACTGGTGCAAAGACGTTTATAAAGAGGTGTACTAGCAGTATGTTTAACAGGGTTGGGCGGCTTACCTCCCCTGAAGAAAGAACATTATTAAGGTACTCCAGGAAACTTTCATCCTTGATTTCATTGTCAGTGAAGATGAATGTGATGCCATTGCCCTCGAACCCAGCCACTCGATACAAATACTTCAAGTCATCCATCAAGTTGCTTACGTTGTAAGATCTAAATCAATAGCAACAAAATACAAATAACTTTCATTTTCTTTCGTAGCTTTAGTCAGAAGGTTACAGTTGGGTGAAAGAAAAACTTAATAACCACCACCCCTACCCCAGCCCTGCCCCCCGTTTTCGGTCCAAATGTTATAATAACTACAGCATGATGTAATTTGAGAACAAAACCGTCATACAACAAAAGCGAATTATAAAGTAAAACAGAAATATAGTGAACTGAAACAAGCTTACACTTGTCAGAATATGATAAAAAGCAACGAATACCTAAATGTGAGAAGACCTTCCTGAATAAGCCCCGACTGGAAGCTCCTTAAGGTCATTTAGAGAGAGTAAAAACTATAAAAGACCCTAAAATACAATGTTTCCACTGTTGGGGAAACCTGGGGCCCGTTTCTCGAAAGTCCCGGTAACTTTTAGGGCCCGAAATCAAATAGTCAAATCGAAATATAAAGAATAAGAGCGCTGCTCCTGGCCAGCAAACTACTCCATTTTGTTTCATTAACTGATAGTTTTATCATGTTAGATGCAAAACTATTAAAACCTCGATCTTCGATGTAAACGGAGACAGCTTACCGGGCCCGTTAGTTATCGGGACTTTCGAGAAACGGGTCCCTGACCTCAAACCCCGGAAAAATTAAGGCTAGGGCCTTTAATAAAACAACCGTTACAAATACATAGAAAATCTGTTGTAGTTAATTTTTATCTCAGTTAATTTTTATTTTTCTATTGTTTTTTGGGCATAGTAATGTATGCTAATGAATTTAAAACAATGGAAAAACAAAAATTAACTGAAATAAAAAATTAACTGCAACAAACCTGTTCATTCACCTGTCTCCGAAGATACAAACGGTGTATGTTAAGGTCCCTTAACGTATAGTCTGTGAATCACACGTGATACATTACCTTGAGAGAGTGATTTGAAAAATCTTGTATCCAGCGATAAAAGAAGCCAATCTTGTAAGAGATTGCTTGCCTGAACCACCCACTCCAACGAGGAGAGCGTTACCGCACGGCGTGCGGATAATACGAGATATCTGAATTGATAAATAACAAACAAAATTTTGTTATGACAACGTATCGTGTTTGTTTTGTCCGATGAACCGACACACTTGCCTTGACCAGATGAACCATAGCGTCCTTGAAGAACACGAGGTCCAAGTGTGCTCCCCTGACGGTGTCATTATACATTGACATGTATTGACCCAGCTTCTCGTTCAGAAAATCCAGCGTTGGCACCTGTCACAGAGAAGAGTTTGGGAAATGCTGAATAAATACCAGAGCATAAAAAAGTTGAAAAAATTTAGTATCATCGGTTATTCACCATCTCGTAGATTTTGGGAGCGTCTAAGTCTGCATCTTCGGGTTCTTCTCCTGTTGGTTCCGGAGCGTCTCTGAAACATGGAAAAAAACGATCAACGTATTCATAAGCTCGTTAATTAAGAGATAGACATCTTATTCAATCATCCATTCGAACTCTTTTGAAGGACAATATGGTTTCTTTTATTGGCTATTACGATGTTAATTCTTTTTGTATGGTTGTGGTTGTAAACTTAAATTTTCGTCCTGTACTTCCTCGACTAGATCCCAGGCTATCCTCAACAAGAACAACAACAACAACCTTTATTACATCCATTTAGAGAAAAAAAATGTTGAATTTTGTGATAGCTGATCGTAAGACGAGAAAAAAAAGAGGTTACATTGTAATTACTATTGATATTTCAGCTACTCCATATTCTCCACTCAAACTACTATTGAAACATTTTTTTAATTCGCATCTTTCAGCGAGTTCTCTTAGTCTGCTTCAGCGTCGTCCTCAAACTAGTTCGATATGTGGGTGAGCGGAGGAGGCTTGGAACCGAACGACAAAATTTCCCATCAATCTTGGCGGGCGATGTCACATCATCAGAACTCGCCAAGGAAGTCCAGGAGCGAGGATGAGGATGTGCAAAAATTATTTATTTTGCTTCAGTCTCGTTCCCAGGTCAGTTCGCTTTGTGATCGAGCAGAGGAGGCTTGACACCAAACGCGAACTTTTCCATCACGCTTGAAGTGACGTCACATCATAAAATGCCAAGAAGACTGGGAACGAGGTTGAGCCTGTGTAACCTAATTTTAATGGCTCTTCACAAGGGCATGCGAAAGGAATTTTTAATGTCGGCGCCAACCTGCATAAGGACAATCACCTGAGAAAGTCCACAAAGTAGGGCTCATCCAACAGCTGGTTCACCGCGTCATCTTCCATATGATCTTGGATCACTTTGGTCGAGGTCTTTTCAAACCACTTGCGGTCGGCTTCGTTAGTAAAGCGGTCGGCTATCACTCGAGTGCACTCGTGTTTCCAAAGTGCCAATGCAAGCTTCTTCGTCTCAACTTCTTCTCCAGCCACGTTCAGCATGCCTTCCCAGATGCGGGAAAGATCACGCAGATTAAAGATATAGTGAAATTTAGCAGGCGTAGGTAGCATCTTAACCTACAATAAAAGACATGGAGTGAGACTGAATTTAGCCAGTACCAGCAGCCATTTGTCCCCCAATAGATACGCGTCAGGCTGACTTGCTCGCTTTGACAAAAAAAAAAAAAAAAAAAAAAAAACCTTGCTTCCTTTACAATATTTTTAAAAAAAAAAAAAAAAAAAAATTAATAAAAAAAACAAAAAGACACCTCCCCATGTTACATCCATAAAGAATTTTTTAAAAAAAAAATAAGAAAAAAAACAGAACTCTATTATA
>CALNXI010001983.1:52828-71242 GCA_942486025.1 Porites evermanni
CCCCCCCCCCCCCCCTCCGTTGGTTGTACTTGGAAAATTGCCTTCGAATACAAAGTAAAACGGTAAATTTACTTCCAACTAAAAGGCTTTTCCCAATCGATTTTGAAACGCAAATTTTGCTCCGTAGATAAGCCCCTCCAAAAATAAGCCCCTCAAAAAGGGCCTTTGAAAAATGTAACCCCGGGGCTTATTTTCGGAATTTTACGGTACTCCTTAACGCTTTCGCATCGAAAAGAGACAATAAGAAATATAAGTTAAACTTAAAAATTATAGCTAAGGTAAAAACAAAAATTTCAATAACTTTCGTAGAGGGGATTAGGTCCCAATCCTTTACAGTTCTCGGAAAGAAGCTTAAGAGATGACAGTCATGGCGAGAGTTAGGTTGAATATGCGTCGAGCGGCTTCTTGTCAAACGCAGCGACTGATGGAAGTAATGTGGTACTGGTAAAGCGATCACCATGTTGTGTACTTGGTAAAACGTTCGAAACCGATGAATTTTTCTTCTGTCTCTCAAAGGTACTGAGGACAGTGAACGCTTTGACAAGAACTGTCTCTTACAAAAGCATTTAATGGTCATCAAGAAAATACTTTTTTGAGTTTGAGTCTATCATGGTTCTCAAGTAATTCCACCTTCCTTCTACTCACTATGGCTAGTAAAATAACGTGCAGCAAAAAAAATTAACAGGGTAAAAAATATAGCGGTAAATAAAAAAAACGACATAATAGAAAAATTCATCTCAGGTAAAAAGAGTACACGGCTTAACATGTTTTTGAAACTGAATTTCAGCTTTCGGCGTTCAGTTTGAAACCTTGGACGCCGAAATGACGCCGAATGAACGCCGAAAGCTGCAAGGTTTTTTGAAAAGGGAACAAATCAGAAGAAACTATTCACCTATGATTAGATTGGAGTAAATCTGGTAACTTACCGAAGATTTTATCTATAGAGGCATTTGAAGGCAAGGTACAGTTAAAGATAGAAAACTGTCGTTTCAATCGTTCAGGAATATCATTTCTTCCTCCCCCTGGATGAATCATTGCCGCGATAAACTGAATGTCGACAATGTGCGTGAACTCGCCAGGTTTCTCCAGATTGTAAAAACCTTGTTGTTCCATGACTTGACGAACAATTTCATTGGTTATCTACGTAACAATGCAAGGTACACTGCGTTAGAGTTTCCAGCAGAGGAGAAGGTATGCTGGCAGGGTTGTCAACCCCCAACCTCTTCAAATATTGAGAATTAATAAGGAAGGGATGATAAATGACGTCATAACGCACAGCACGTGACGAATTTGTCCAAACCAGCAATCATAACTAACCTGATCACCCCATTCATTGATTATGGGCATGTTGATGTCATCAATGAAGCAGGTCATTTTCCGGCCAGCGGGAGGACCGTACGTTGTACCAACTCGTTTGTCCACATAGCTCTCAATGGTCCGCTAATAAGCAGATTTCACAGCGTTAAAGATTTTCAATTTAATCAGAAAATGTGGGTCAGCATACACTGCTCACCAGGCACGTGTCATTTCCTTGGACACGACCACTTCTTCACTGAAGTTGTTTCCCAAAATAAGTACATTGAAACCCCGCCTTACGGCTACCTCGATAATACGGTCACCTCGTTATTACGGCCACTTTTTTTGGCCGCCTGGCAAAAACGGCCATACATTTTCTTGTAAAAATACCCTTATTAATACGCCCACCCCATTAATACGGCCCATTGGTGACCCATTGGTGACCGTATTCACGGGGTTTCACTATTATACAGTCGTTCAAGTCCCTGTTTGCTCGTCATGAACATTGTGGCATCTTACAAACACCTTACTATTACGTCCATTTAGCGAAATATACGCGCAAGTTAGTCTTCGTGCTTCAAGTAGCCTTTGTTCAATAAGACCTGGACCTTACCAGGGCCCGATTGCATAAGCAACTTAAGGTAAAGTAGCAACCCATTGTTCCAGAGGACTTTCTGCAGTCTGGAAAGAATACGTTGACCGAAGTAACGAACATAGGAGACACAAAGAGAGTACAAGCGATAATTAGAAACATGGGAAACAGTTGCAGAATACTCTCTCGTAATCTTAAGTTGCTCTGTGCAACCGAGCCCTGGGGTCCGTAGGAAACTTAAGCAAAGAGGTTTTTGAGCGACCCACGTCAACCGGAAATGGGGCCTTCAACCAAACCACTGCCCAATGATGCAAATAGTCCACTTCCGGTTGACGTCCGTCGCTCAAAAACGTTATTGCTTAAGCTCTCTCCTGACTTGCGTGAGTAGGGCTAACTTACCTGGAATAGCATGGGAGTGGTTGCCGAGGAGAAGTTCACACTCTTACTCACGTGCGCCTCGGGATTGTACTTCGCCAGGTAGCCTTTGATCATCACTGTCTTGGCTGTACCTTGTTCGCCAATAAGCAGCACCGCCTACAAATAAAGATCAGGGCTCCTGAATGTTTTTTTTTTAAAGAGGTGAACTTAAACTTTCTACCCATTTACCTAAATTTACAGTATCCAGATGGTTCGCAACAGTTTTTGGCTTTTAAATCTAATGAAAAATTAAAGGAACAACATTACTTGATTTTATCAGTTGTTGTTACGTACAGAAATCAAAACATAGCAACAGTAAAGCCCGTTATTACTCCCTTTAATTTAGCTTAAATGTCGTGACTGAAAACCTAACACCTTCAACTGGAAGTTGCAGGAAAAAAAGTTTACAGTTTTAGTTTACATCTGGAAGTGTTAATCAACAATAGCCTCGTTTAGTTGCTCTTATCCCGAGTTTGAAAATGCTGATCATACTCGGTTTCCCTTTTGTGCATGTGCGCATCATACAGCATACCTTATGCTGCTTGGCAATAGTCTCCATAAGGAAACTTGTTCTGACATTGTCGACATTTGGTACTAGGATAGAGGAATATTCAGGTTTGGAATCCGATGGATAGATGTATTCCTGCACTCGGTTTCTCCAATGCTCCCAGTTGCCTAGTAACATAAGCAAATCAATGGGGTTAAACTTCGCACCCTCCTTAAAAACCGCATAAGATTATTAATCGCACAGTCATTCGCCAGGCCCACTTTAGAAACGATAAGAAAACTAGAGCCAAAATGCGTCCCGCAATTCTTTCTGGGATCGCCGGTTAGCTATTGGCCAATTTTTTCCCTGTCCCTAGGAACAGTTCCATTATATTCTTTTGACGGTAAAGAAAGACAACACTTCATCATAACAACTTGAAAGACTTAAGAAACTTGTTTACTTAATATACCTGACTTAATTAAGGTTGCTTTGGCAATGTGTCATGAGCAATTAGGCTTTGGAGATTTGAGCAGACGGAACTCACTGAAATGATTTGAGACTGATTTGCTTGAGTGACCGCCACACAATACATTTCCAGTGCGCAACTGCCCAATAACCAAAGTAACCTTTATTGAATCAGGGATATGCAGCAAATTTTTGAAGTGAGTACGGCGCGAAAAGCCGTGTTACATCGGTAAAACCGCATTGAGCCTCTGCGAAGCAAGGTCTTAAAACTTTTATAACGCCCACTTACCGCAGTCATCTACAACAAACTCAAAAATGGTGTCAAAACTGTCCTCATCTATGTCAGGTAAAGGTAGCTTGCCGTGTTTAACAAGGAAACCCCCCCCTCCGTTGGTTGTACTTGGAAAATTGCCTTCGAATACAAAGTAAAACGGTAAATTTACTTCCAACTAAAAGGCTTTTCCCAATCGATTTTGAAACGCAAATTTTGCTCCGTAGATAAGCCCCTCCAAAAATAAGCCCCTCAAAAAGGGCCTTTGAAAAATGTAACCCCGGGGCTTATTTTCGGAATTTTACGGTACTCCTTAACGCTTTCGCATCGAAAAGAGACAATAAGAAATATAAGTTAAACTTAAAAATTATAGCTAAGGTAAAAACAAAAATTTCAATAACTTTCGTAGAGGGGATTAGGTCCCAATCCTTTACAGTTCTCGGAAAGAAGCTTAAGAGATGACAGTCATGGCGAGAGTTAGGTTGAATATGCGTCGAGCGGCTTCTTGTCAAACGCAGCGACTGATGGAAGTAATGTGGTACTGGTAAAGCGATCACCATGTTGTGTACTTGGTAAAACGTTCGAAACCGATGAATTTTTCTTCTGTCTCTCAAAGGTACTGAGGACAGTGAACGCTTTGACAAGAACTGTCTCTTACAAAAGCATTTAATGGTCATCAAGAAAATACTTTTTTGAGTTTGAGTCTATCATGGTTCTCAAGTAATTCCACCTTCCTTCTACTCACTATGGCTAGTAAAATAACGTGCAGCAAAAAAAATTAACAGGGTAAAAAATATAGCGGTAAATAAAAAAAACGACATAATAGAAAAATTCATCTCAGGTAAAAAGAGTACACGGCTTAACATGTTTTTGAAACTGAATTTCAGCTTTCGGCGTTCAGTTTGAAACCTTGGACGCCGAAATGACGCCGAATGAACGCCGAAAGCTGCAAGGTTTTTTGAAAAGGGAACAAATCAGAAGAAACTATTCACCTATGATTAGATTGGAGTAAATCTGGTAACTTACCGAAGATTTTATCTATAGAGGCATTTGAAGGCAAGGTACAGTTAAAGATAGAAAACTGTCGTTTCAATCGTTCAGGAATATCATTTCTTCCTCCCCCTGGATGAATCATTGCCGCGATAAACTGAATGTCGACAATGTGCGTGAACTCGCCAGGTTTCTCCAGATTGTAAAAACCTTGTTGTTCCATGACTTGACGAACAATTTCATTGGTTATCTACGTAACAATGCAAGGTACACTGCGTTAGAGTTTCCAGCAGAGGAGAAGGTATGCTGGCAGGGTTGTCAACCCCCAACCTCTTCAAATATTGAGAATTAATAAGGAAGGGATGATAAATGACGTCATAACGCACAGCACGTGACGAATTTGTCCAAACCAGCAATCATAACTAACCTGATCACCCCATTCATTGATTATGGGCATGTTGATGTCATCAATGAAGCAGGTCATTTTCCGGCCAGCGGGAGGACCGTACGTTGTACCAACTCGTTTGTCCACATAGCTCTCAATGGTCCGCTAATAAGCAGATTTCACAGCGTTAAAGATTTTCAATTTAATCAGAAAATGTGGGTCAGCATACACTGCTCACCAGGCACGTGTCATTTCCTTGGACACGACCACTTCTTCACTGAAGTTGTTTCCCAAAATAAGTACATTGAAACCCCGCCTTACGGCTACCTCGATAATACGGTCACCTCGTTATTACGGCCACTTTTTTTGGCCGCCTGGCAAAAACGGCCATACATTTTCTTGTAAAAATACCCTTATTAATACGCCCACCCCATTAATACGGCCCATTGGTGACCCATTGGTGACCGTATTCACGGGGTTTCACTATTATACAGTCGTTCAAGTCCCTGTTTGCTCGTCATGAACATTGTGGCATCTTACAAACACCTTACTATTACGTCCATTTAGCGAAATATACGCGCAAGTTAGTCTTCGTGCTTCAAGTAGCCTTTGTTCAATAAGACCTGGACCTTACCAGGGCCCGATTGCATAAGCAACTTAAGGTAAAGTAGCAACCCATTGTTCCAGAGGACTTTCTGCAGTCTGGAAAGAATACGTTGACCGAAGTAACGAACATAGGAGACACAAAGAGAGTACAAGCGATAATTAGAAACATGGGAAACAGTTGCAGAATACTCTCTCGTAATCTTAAGTTGCTCTGTGCAACCGAGCCCTGGGGTCCGTAGGAAACTTAAGCAAAGAGGTTTTTGAGCGACCCACGTCAACCGGAAATGGGGCCTTCAACCAAACCACTGCCCAATGATGCAAATAGTCCACTTCCGGTTGACGTCCGTCGCTCAAAAACGTTATTGCTTAAGCTCTCTCCTGACTTGCGTGAGTAGGGCTAACTTACCTGGAATAGCATGGGAGTGGTTGCCGAGGAGAAGTTCACACTCTTACTCACGTGCGCCTCGGGATTGTACTTCGCCAGGTAGCCTTTGATCATCACTGTCTTGGCTGTACCTTGTTCGCCAATAAGCAGCACCGCCTACAAATAAAGATCAGGGCTCCTGAATGTTTTTTTTTTAAAGAGGTGAACTTAAACTTTCTACCCATTTACCTAAATTTACAGTATCCAGATGGTTCGCAACAGTTTTTGGCTTTTAAATCTAATGAAAAATTAAAGGAACAACATTACTTGATTTTATCAGTTGTTGTTACGTACAGAAATCAAAACATAGCAACAGTAAAGCCCGTTATTACTCCCTTTAATTTAGCTTAAATGTCGTGACTGAAAACCTAACACCTTCAACTGGAAGTTGCAGGAAAAAAAGTTTACAGTTTTAGTTTACATCTGGAAGTGTTAATCAACAATAGCCTCGTTTAGTTGCTCTTATCCCGAGTTTGAAAATGCTGATCATACTCGGTTTCCCTTTTGTGCATGTGCGCATCATACAGCATACCTTATGCTGCTTGGCAATAGTCTCCATAAGGAAACTTGTTCTGACATTGTCGACATTTGGTACTAGGATAGAGGAATATTCAGGTTTGGAATCCGATGGATAGATGTATTCCTGCACTCGGTTTCTCCAATGCTCCCAGTTGCCTAGTAACATAAGCAAATCAATGGGGTTAAACTTCGCACCCTCCTTAAAAACCGCATAAGATTATTAATCGCACAGTCATTCGCCAGGCCCACTTTAGAAACGATAAGAAAACTAGAGCCAAAATGCGTCCCGCAATTCTTTCTGGGATCGCCGGTTAGCTATTGGCCAATTTTTTCCCTGTCCCTAGGAACAGTTCCATTATATTCTTTTGACGGTAAAGAAAGACAACACTTCATCATAACAACTTGAAAGACTTAAGAAACTTGTTTACTTAATATACCTGACTTAATTAAGGTTGCTTTGGCAATGTGTCATGAGCAATTAGGCTTTGGAGATTTGAGCAGACGGAACTCACTGAAATGATTTGAGACTGATTTGCTTGAGTGACCGCCACACAATACATTTCCAGTGCGCAACTGCCCAATAACCAAAGTAACCTTTATTGAATCAGGGATATGCAGCAAATTTTTGAAGTGAGTACGGCGCGAAAAGCCGTGTTACATCGGTAAAACCGCATTGAGCCTCTGCGAAGCAAGGTCTTAAAACTTTTATAACGCCCACTTACCGCAGTCATCTACAACAAACTCAAAAATGGTGTCAAAACTGTCCTCATCTATGTCAGGTAAAGGTAGCTTGCCGTGTTTAACAAGGAACTCTTCCATCTTAGCGCGATCGTCCAGTTCAAGGAGGGCACCCACTCCCCACATGAGAGCAAACACAAACAGACGGCTCAAATGGGTGGCACTCAGAATGCCATGCTCCTCTTTACTTGGAATAAGACCTTGAAGAAGGTCAAGGCACTGGAATTGAAGAGGACGTAAAAGAATATTAGAATAGGTGGATGGGGGGAGTGGTTGAGTACGTAAACGTATATTACGTATTTAAAGTGTATAAACTGTATCGTATATAACTGGGTAACTATTTTCTGTTATGAACAGAAGAAAATTTAAGGCCTTGAATGAGTAAAGGAAAGAATTTAAAACAGTTGTTTTCCCATATAAATCCTTCTAATTTTTCGGCGGTCGTTGCAAGCGATCATTTGGATATATATGGCTGGAAATTTACAAGTTACATAATTTTAATATTTTCTTTCAGTAGCTGCTAAAATTAAGAATTCAAAATGAATTCATTTTCCTTTTTTCACTCGATCGACCATTTCAAAATGCTTATTGAAGTGCACAGACCTGTGTGATGACATTACACTCCAACACTACCATCTTTGGATTCAGGTTCTGCTTGACGTAAGTGTAAACCTCATCAAACACGCACTCGAACAACTGCTCCAGTACATCGTGCTCCTGTGGTTCTCTCTTGTTCAGCCACGCCTAACAACAAATCAAAAGGGATCGGTAAAGACGACTATTGGTAACCGCTAGAATTGCGAAAACCCACATCCGGCTGACAATTGGTCGCACTATTTAGAAATGAAACTGAAGATTTACAAAAGAAAGAAAAGTTAAGTGTCATAGTACAAGGGACTTACCAAGCCCTGGGTTTTCAAACGTTGGGTAGCGTTATCCACCGGATAAATCGCTCTCCAGGGGATAAGTATTAGGGAAACCATTTGCGTTATCCACTGGACAGAGATTTGTTCAGTGAATAGCACTATGCACCTTTTAAATAACAAGGGCCAAAAGATTTCTTAGAAAACAGTCTAAGACTTATATAACGTGGAGATACAGTATACATGCATACAGGAAGTACATTCTTGGAGACATTCATGTTCGTTCACGGATTCATGTCTGATCACGGAATATTGGTTATTCCTTGTCACCGCTTATTTTTAATCTGGCCCCGGTTGTTCAAACGTTGGATAGCACTATCCACTGAATACATCATTATCAAGCGGATAAGTGTTAAGGAAATCAATTGCACTATCCACTGGATAGAAATTTATCCTGTGGATAGTGCTATCCACCTTTTGAACTGCGCTATGCTAGGGCCTTGCATTTAAGACTCTACACATTTCAACAATTCATTCCTAGTTAATAGCTTTTAAAGTTCTTTTAGACTTGAAAGCGCATCGTTACCTTGACTATAGGTCTCCAGTCCATGACAGATGAGCTCATGTACACCATTCCATTACGCGATACTGTGGCCGGAGAAGCGTTATCGATGTTGTGTGGTTCAAATACAACCTTACACTGAGGAGACATGGGAATGCGATCACCGTTGGCTAGCGTGAGCGTCTTGTTGTCGTCAAGTACACTGTTCAGGTTCTCAATCCATATGGCATCCACTGGTCCATCCAGAACAATCCAGATATGCTCTCCTACAACATTAGACAGTGAAAAAGTTTAATATGCACAGTCCTATAGGCAGAATTTGGTTTGAAAGGTGCGTATACGCGGGATGGTTCGAATATATGGAACCAGAAGCGAGAGTTACTGGGAGGGTCTAGAAGGCATGTTCCACAATTTTTAAAATAAATTGAATTTAAGGATATTGTTTTCGTATGCTTTGACTGAATTCCTGTGCTTTTTCGATTTGTCTGCGATTAACGACTCAGTGCGTTTCATAAGAAAGACCAGAAATGTAATAAACCATAATTTCGAGTTCACCGTGAGCTCGAAAATTGTAGCCCCGAAGATGGATTTTTACAGGAGCCTCCATCTGGAATGAATATATGCACAAATTCCATTTCTATTCGTTTTTTCATTTTCAAATTTCAGGCATCTCCCTGCCAGTACTCGTGAATATTTTACTTGACGTCGAGGCTAAACCTTTGTCAATGTGCCATCAGATTTAGTATTCAGCGGTAATTTGAGGGAGTGTTAAGTAGTTAACTGAGTAGCAACCTTTCTTTGCCTTGAGTGTCTTTCTCCAAAGTGTAGAGAAGATACCGTCTGTCCAGTCATTAGTGGCAACGTCAAGGCGACCAAACATCTGTGGCGCAGTGATGGCTTTAGGATTCATGCGCATTTCCCGATGGGGAGCACCGCAGTCCCCCATGGCTTTCATTAGAATGTTGATACACACTGTCTTTCCGGCTCCACTTGGACCCAGGGTCATCATACCATGGCGAACACGTTGAGTTTCATACAACTGGAGGAAAGTAGATAAATTGAAACAAAAACTGGTAAACAAAATTCCAATTTTAGAAAAATAAACTGCTGCAAACAGAAACGTTAGAAATTAATACGATCACAGGCAAATTGGAGGTATGTTAAAGGGTAGTCTTGACATGTTAAGAGACTGAGATACGATTTTCAAATGTCGTTTGCCCGATTTGGGTAATCATTTGTTTTTGTCACTTAAAATCAAATTCTCGTAGTCATCTTGCTTTTTACCTGCTTTTTAACAACAGGGAAAGGTGGAGAATCCAAGGGATTCTTCCCAAGAGTTGAAATATTTAAGTCGCACTTGTGACTGGAATATGATTCTACCTCATCATCACTGCACAGGGATCCCATGAGATAGTTAGGTACATGCGCATAATCAGTACTTTTGGCGCGCCATATCAGAGTGAAAAAACACTTCTTTCTTTTTTCTTTATTACTTTACAGATACTACATCAGATGGGAAACCAACGAAATGATAAAGCAGAGAAACGCGCAGACTGTACCAGGAAAGGGCGTATACTCTAAAAAGGTTACACTAATATCCTCTCCTGATCGTACTTAAGCTTGATTTTGAGTTAGGCTCAAACCAGGGAAAAAACGACGCCTTTTCCTCTCCTCCAATGATTTTGTTGCCTCTGCGTCCTGTGTCCCTAACACATTAAAATCGCCGAAGACGCACAAAAGTTCATGGCATGCGTCTCGTAGGACGCAAAGATCGATCGATCGATGTGAAGATATTTTTGTTTGTTCATGTGATTTCTGTGGCTCTTCTTGTTTAACGACGCATATTTCTTTTAGTCTTCGTTATGCTTTACAAAAAGCTCAAGCATTTTCAGTGTAGGACTTACTGTTTTTTTGAACTGGGACTCAATGGTTTTGGACTGGGACTCATGATTTGTTCACAAGATGAGTCCCAGGACTCACCACAACATTAACTATTTCTAACAAAATCACTGCTACTCGTCACATAATATATCCGAAGGGAAAAGAAACTCCAGAGAAAGCGGAGAATGACACAGTCTTAAGTTAAAGGGGTGTACAAATATTTACTAACTTGGATGAGCTTAAGAATCCAGGGAGGGTGAAAAATGAGTCCCGCTTCTTCCACGTGTTTCTGGATCATGGACTCTAGTTCAGGGTAACCCGCCTTGTCAAGAACAATTCCCGGGAATAAATCATTGATCAAGCTTAGGAAAAGAGGTTCATCTTCATCAACCTGAAAAAACGAAGACAACAATGATGTCAGCCACGAAAAATAATGCGAAATTGATGTTTCGTGCCAAAAAGAAGCGCGTTGGTTCTTGTACCAAAGGGTTCTTTTGTTTCACTAGTAACAAATTTAAAAAACAGAAAAAATGTTTGTAAACAGTCAAGTCTCCTACTTTACCTTGTGTTACGTAACTACCCGAAACTGATTAGGCAGATTTAGCAGACGACCTGACGGAAATAACGACGGCGCGCGCAAATGAAAACACCGGCTTGACCAATGGGAAAGCGGCAAATTGGGCGCCGGAAGTCGTGTTCAGTCGTTTCCGCGCTCTTTCCCGTCGTCAACGGACCTTCCTGTTTTGTTGCTAAGTCACTCTATTTGCTATTGTGGTGCTGTTTTCATCCCAGTTGTAGCAGTTTCTTACCAGTTTGGAGAGGTTCATGTCTCTTAGCACTCTCATTACAGTAGTACTCTCGCTGTCTTGTGGGTTGGCTCGTTTGGCGGCTCCCAGTGTACGCAAAACTGACAGGATGTTCCTCAAACCAAAGTCATAATGGACCTAGAGAAAATCAAACTTAACTGAGTTAGAGAGAAACGGTGGGGTGTACGGCGAGGGAAGACTTCGTTGTTTACGTGGGATAAAGGTAGGCTGAACGGAGAAGGACGACTTCGTTGTCAACCTGGGTGAAGGTGGGGTGTATGGCGAGGGGGAACTTCCTCGCCTACTTAGGCTGAAGGTTGAATGTACAGCAAGAGACGTTTTCGTTTCCTACCTGCTGGGCTTAAGATTGGGGTAAACGACGAGACACGACTTCGTAATCTACTTGGGGTAAAGGTGGAGTAAAGGTTTGGGGGTTTAGATATTCTACCTGTTTGCTGAGCTGTTCCTCACAAAGCTTGTACAGTGTAAAGAACTTTTGAGCCAGAATAACATTCTCGATAAAACCACAGCTGGCGAGTTTGACACGCATAATGATCTGTGAAAAATACGATCCAATGAACAAGTGAAGCTATTATGCACTACACTGGAGAGGAAATGACAAATAATCTTTTCCAGGACATTACATAAAGTGGAACCGTTATAAAGCATTGAAAGAAAACTAACATAGACGCCGACCATCAAAAATAGGAAAGTTTTCAAGCAGCTCATACCTGTCTGTCAGGGACCATCATGGCCACTGTACGAAACTGAACTTTGAGATTCTCCGGCAATTCCTGGCGACCCGCATATCCAGGATTCTACATCAAGAGATAAGTAATACATATAAGGAAACGTTAAGTACAAGTTCCTTGTAATCCGGTTGGTTAATACACGGAAGTGGCTGTCTACTTTTTGTTCAAAACCAAGAGATTTGACATAACTTGTCAAATGGGCGTGGTCGGCTTGAACCAATTTCTGGGGGAAGAGGTACGAGGGCAGTTACCCACAATGTTATACTGATCCGATTCTGTTATGTTTAATATAATATTAACGGCTTCTCTCAATAACAAGGTTCAACAGATCTTATCCAGAGAGAATGTCAAAAAACGTCTTAATCATCTGAAACTGCAAAACGTCACTAGAAATCGAAAACGTGATACAAAGTTCTGAGCCGAACTAGTGCTCAACGTCTACTACTCAAACTCATTAATAATTCATAAAGAAAATACAAAAAGTTTAATGAGTGTTTGGAAATGAGATGAAAAACTGCTCATTTTTGCATCCTTAATTTCTCCTTCTAAAATCACTTGTTTAAGAAGTAATATCAAGAATTCGACACATTGTGTCATCACCAGAAGAAACACCTCGACGTTCGTCAAAAAATACTCCGCTGCTCGTCTTATTTTCAACTCTCTTCTCAGTGTTTCATGTAATATATCAAACATGAGACGCAGTGTTTCATCACCAGATGAAACACCGAGAAGATAGTTGAAAATACGACGCGTAGCGGAGTATTTTTGACGAACTTCGAGGTGTTTCATCTGGTGATGAAACACTGTGTCGAATGTTTGATATTTCTTCTCAAACAAAATCATTTTTGAAGGAGAAATTAAGGATGCAAAAATGAGCAGTTTTTCATCCGATATCCAAAACACTCATTAAACATTAATTTCCTTTGAATTTTCTTTATGAATTATTAATGAGTTTGAGAACTGGTGATGAAACACTGCGTCTCAGGCTTGATATATTACATCTAACAATTACGACACATTAGTTTTCCATCCCTTTTCGTCTCATACTTTATCCTTTATCTGATGAAAATCACTCACCATGGTAAGAAATATACCAAATTCCGGGTTGAGATCAACCACATCACCATCCGTGAAAATAAACTGTTTCTTTCTGTCTTTTTTTGCTGTTAACACGATGTAGATTTGTTGGGCGGCAACTGATAACACAGGCAACTCGATACGATTGAACTCATCAAAACAGCCCCAGCTTCCAGACTGCGCCAAGCCTGTCAGACAATGGAAGAATCAGAGGGCCAAATCAAACTGCTAAAAACACTACTATCAATATTTAACAATTGTTCCACTCGCGCTTGGTTGGATATGAGATGGTAGATAGCCAACGAGGCGCGTAAATCGTTTTTTTTAAAACCGCCCACAAACTATTAGAATTCTTCCCCACTTTATTTGTAAAAACAACCGATTTTCAGCTTGTTTTTAGCCTCACTAGAGAAAGGCGAATGCTTTCACCACTGGGCCACCCTTGCTCCCCAAAAACAGAACACGCCAAAAAAGAAAGTGGTATGACGATGTTTTTTTTTTGTGAACAGAAATTTTATTGTTGTGACAGTTTGTACCTTTGTAAATTCGACCAAGTCCCCTGAAGTCCATCTGATCAGAGCAATTAAAAACAACCACGTATTTTCCAAGAGCTTTTCCCATGTCTTTAGTTGTCTCTACGATAGACAGAAGAACAAATGATAAGCAGGAGTAGATACTTGCTTTACAACCCCGTATTGAAGAGGAAAACGTTCTCGTCGCTAAAGAACCTTATCACTCTTACTCCTAACAGGATCAAAAATCCCGTATTTCATTTCGAAAGAATGGTGCGAAACAGAGGCAATAGAGAGATTTAGAGACACGTTTACGGCACGTGATCAAGTTTTCCCTTAACTTGTGCTTTACTGTTCATTACTTCTACCCAAAATTAGTAGCTTCACGTTAGTTTTGTATTTAAAAATTGTTTTGGCCTTTTTTTAACAGCTTATTTTCTATTTTGAGAAGTTCTCAACTTCTGACGTTTGCCGTTAGCCGCAAACGTTACTATAAGTGTCTCTAATGCCATTGAGTTTTCAGTCAAATGTTTACACCACAGGATTTTGTCCAAAGACTTAAAAGTTACAACTGCTGCATTACCCTGTTAATAAATGGGTTACCGTCCGACTACTTTAGTCCCAACAAACGTTTCAGCCAGAGAGACTGTGGCCACTATACTGTGGTAAGGTTTTATAGTAAATGTGCTACCCTGACAAAAGCAAGAGAAATAAGCCATAAGGGGTTAATGGACAGAGGGAGGGGAGAGCTGTGCTTTGACCCACCTGTCTTTCCAGTACCCGCCGGTCCAGCGGGTGCTCCCCCCATTGACATGCCTAGTGCCTGAGCTAGAGTTATGTAACATCTGTCCGTGAGGGGAGTGATAACGAGTCTGTCTGTGCAGCCCAGAAATTCGTTCTGGTAACTAAAGTCCACGTCCGTGATCGAGATGATGCAGTCATCGATGTCTTCTTTAAAGTAGAAACGAGACTGCTTTAGCCATTCAAAGTCTGTAACTGAGCGGATGTGCATCTTGACCTGTGCGTCAAAGTGTAGGACAAATTTATAAACATATTGATTTCTTTCTTCATAAAATCAGAAATTCATTTGTCAGGTTATGAGCTTCTTTTTTCTTTCCCTAGCTGAGGGTGATGTGGGTGAAATTATTTTGTATAGCACATTGTTGCAGGCGACAAGAGGAGCCCGCAATCCTAATGTCCAGGTTATTATTACGCATGCATTGCATGTATGTAGCATCGTTTGTTCTTCCACTAAGAATGAATGAAATGCCCAGAACTCAGTTTGATCACGCACGTTTGCACGTTCTATCACTCGTAATCAGATCACGCGTATTTTGACTATCTGTCACGTAAAACTTGCGCAAAGCATAGCAATGGAGTAAAGCATTTTGACTGTCGATCGTTGTCGCCCGCACTCCGTAAACTTTGGTTATTACTAGTTTTAGATTTAAATTTCTTATCAATCACAGAAGGCAATAATAGATGGAGATGGTAGTCTTTCTTGTTGAAATAGGCCATTTCCAAGTTCCAAAAACTGCCACTTTCAAAACGAGGCTAAGAACAAAACCTTTGTTGCGAAAATGAGTTTTATTTGCATGAGAATAAAAACTCATTTCATATCAATGGCTTCACACTTAGCCTCACTTTGAAACGGAGGCTCGAAGAAAATCGACGTTGGCCTATTAATAAAAAATATGCAAATTGAAAACTGGCACAACAGAATTGTATCCCGACATGCGATGATATAACCAACAGTCACAACAGAAATGTTTTACATTAACCAAAACAGAGCTGGATTCATAAAGACAACTTAGAATTTTGAAACAAGACCTGAGATGGATAAGTCAACATTTTTGCGTATAAAGGTTGGATATGATGGCTAATGCAGAGGATGACATCGAACCAGTTAATTCTCATTTTAACTTACAAGGTCATCGAAAATATCTCTCTGATGCACATGAATAGTGACAAAGGTCTCAAATTTGGTTCTCTCCATCTTGGTTAGTTCTTGTGTGGTGACTTCAATCAGTGAGTTCAACAGATTAAGAAACTTCTGGTTAGTGGCCGCCATGACCTTCTTGTCAGACCGACACGATGTAGATTTGTTGGGCGGCAACTGATAACACAGGCAACTCGATACGATTGAACTCATCAAAACAGCCCCAGCTTCCAGACTGCGCCAAGCCTGTCAGACAATGGAAGAATCAGAGGGCCAAATCAAACTGCTAAAAACACTACTATCAATATTTAACAATTGTTCCACTCGCGCTTGGTTGGATATGAGATGGTAGATAGCCAACGAGGCGCGTAAATCGTTTTTTTTAAAACCGCCCACAAACTATTAGAATTCTTCCCCACTTTATTTGTAAAAACAACCGATTTTCAGCTTGTTTTTAGCCTCACTAGAGAAAGGCGAATGCTTTCACCACTGGGCCACCCTTGCTCCCCAAAAACAGAACACGCCAAAAAAGAAAGTGGTATGACGATGTTTTTTTTTTGTGAACAGAAATTTTATTGTTGTGACAGTTTGTACCTTTGTAAATTCGACCAAGTCCCCTGAAGTCCATCTGATCAGAGCAATTAAAAACAACCACGTATTTTCCAAGAGCTTTTCCCATGTCTTTAGTTGTCTCTACGATAGACAGAAGAACAAATGATAAGCAGGAGTAGATACTTGCTTTACAACCCCGTATTGAAGAGGAAAACGTTCTCGTCGCTAAAGAACCTTATCACTCTTACTCCTAACAGGATCAAAAATCCCGTATTTCATTTCGAAAGAATGGTGCGAAACAGAGGCAATAGAGAGATTTAGAGACACGTTTACGGCACGTGATCAAGTTTTCCCTTAACTTGTGCTTTACTGTTCATTACTTCTACCCAAAATTAGTAGCTTCACGTTAGTTTTGTATTTAAAAATTGTTTTGGCCTTTTTTTAACAGCTTATTTTCTATTTTGAGAAGTTCTCAACTTCTGACGTTTGCCGTTAGCCGCAAACGTTACTATAAGTGTCTCTAATGCCATTGAGTTTTCAGTCAAATGTTTACACCACAGGATTTTGTCCAAAGACTTAAAAGTTACAACTGCTGCATTACCCTGTTAATAAATGGGTTACCGTCCGACTACTTTAGTCCCAACAAACGTTTCAGCCAGAGAGACTGTGGCCACTATACTGTGGTAAGGTTTTATAGTAAATGTGCTACCCTGACAAAAGCAAGAGAAATAAGCCATAAGGGGTTAATGGACAGAGGGAGGGGAGAGCTGTGCTTTGACCCACCTGTCTTTCCAGTACCCGCCGGTCCAGCGGGTGCTCCCCCCATTGACATGCCTAGTGCCTGAGCTAGAGTTATGTAACATCTGTCCGTGAGGGGAGTGATAACGAGTCTGTCTGTGCAGCCCAGAAATTCGTTCTGGTAACTAAAGTCCACGTCCGTGATCGAGATGATGCAGTCATCGATGTCTTCTTTAAAGTAGAAACGAGACTGCTTTAGCCATTCAAAGTCTGTAACTGAGCGGATGTGCATCTTGACCTGTGCGTCAAAGTGTAGGACAAATTTATAAACATATTGATTTCTTTCTTCATAAAATCAGAAATTCATTTGTCAGGTTATGAGCTTCTTTTTTCTTTCCCTAGCTGAGGGTGATGTGGGTGAAATTATTTTGTATAGCACATTGTTGCAGGCGACAAGAGGAGCCCGCAATCCTAATGTCCAGGTTATTATTACGCATGCATTGCATGTATGTAGCATCGTTTGTTCTTCCACTAAGAATGAATGAAATGCCCAGAACTCAGTTTGATCACGCACGTTTGCACGTTCTATCACTCGTAATCAGATCACGCGTATTTTGACTATCTGTCACGTAAAACTTGCGCAAAGCATAGCAATGGAGTAAAGCATTTTGACTGTCGATCGTTGTCGCCCGCACTCCGTAAACTTTGGTTATTACTAGTTTTAGATTTAAATTTCTTATCAATCACAGAAGGCAATAATAGATGGAGATGGTAGTCTTTCTTGTTGAAATAGGCCATTTCCAAGTTCCAAAAACTGCCACTTTCAAAACGAGGCTAAGAACAAAACCTTTGTTGCGAAAATGAGTTTTATTTGCATGAGAATAAAAACTCATTTCATATCAATGGCTTCACACTTAGCCTCACTTTGAAACGGAGGCTCGAAGAAAATCGACGTTGGCCTATTAATAAAAAATATGCAAATTGAAAACTGGCACAACAGAATTGTATCCCGACATGCGATGATATAACCAACAGTCACAACAGAAATGTTTTACATTAACCAAAACAGAGCTGGATTCATAAAGACAACTTAGAATTTTGAAACAAGACCTGAGATGGATAAGTCAACATTTTTGCGTATAAAGGTTGGATATGATGGCTAATGCAGAGGATGACATCGAACCAGTTAATTCTCATTTTAACTTACAAGGTCATCGAAAATATCTCTCTGATGCACATGAATAGTGACAAAGGTCTCAAATTTGGTTCTCTCCATCTTGGTTAGTTCTTGTGTGGTGACTTCAATCAGTGAGTTCAACAGATTAAGAAACTTCTGGTTAGTGGCCGCCATGACCTTCTTGTCAGACCGTGCGTTCTTTAGCGCTTCTTCTGCGTCTCTGGTCCATATCATCTGAATACCTAGCAATCCAACCTGATAATGGTGGACAGAAATTAAAATACCGTACTTTGCTAGTATGCTCTCAAAAACAACAACAAGAAAAATGTGAGACAAGGTGGGAATTCAGCCCGGGGGGGGGGGGG